>JAPWTK010000119.1:945000-1105000 GCA_029963805.1 Aromia moschata
CCCCCCCCCCCCCCCCCCCCCGTACACTGCATGAGGAGGCGACGCAAAACATCGACAGAGTTGACGTTCCGCCTTTTTGTATAGTTACGCGCGGACATTCCACCTTCTTGCACTTTTCAACATATTTTTGAATTCATGTAGCTGTTGACTGAACGTGTTCTTCGCCAAACAATGCATACAGCTCAAAGTATTCACTTTTGTCTACAAGGTGGCATAACAGTCTCATTTTCGATCTTGGACTGACATACCCCCTTCTTCCCTTGTACCCTTCAATTGATGAGATTGAGTCGAACACTCAAGGAAAAGTACTCCAGACACGACAATGTTATTCTCCTGCATGATAATGCTTGTACACATGTTGCGGCGCCGGTCAAAACCTATTTGGAAACACTCAATTGGAAAGTTTTACCCCACCCGCCGTATTCACCAGACATTGCTCCTTCTGATTTCCACTTGTTCCGATCGATGGCGCATGACCTGTGTGAGCAACACTTCACATCATATGAAGATACCAAAAATTGGGTCGATTCGTGGATAGCCTCAAAAGATGAAGCATTCTTCCGACGCGGTATCCGTATGCTACCAGAAAGATGGGAAAAAGCAGGTGCAAGCGATGAACAATACTTCGAATAAAACATTAGGTACCGTCTTTTCACAATAAATTCCCAATTTTTTATTAAACCCGGCGGAACTTATTTCTACACCTCAAACTATTGAATTCACAGAGTGTTCATATACGAATCATGTCACATAGTTATCATGTCACATAGTCGAATAATTTCTTTATTTTAAATGAAACACGCTGTATAAATCTTACATTGAAAAACAACTACTGTTAGTTGCCTTTTTTGCCTGTATTCTATCTCAGATAACTGATATCAGTTAATTATTTTATTCCCTGTATACATTCATGACTAGTTGCATAGTTAATAGCTAAATAAATTGAACACTTGGTCATTATTATCTAATTATTAGCAGTCCTCAGCTTACTACATGTATTTAAATGTGTTCAAAAATGCCCCACAATACCAAAATAAGAAACTTTCTACACGTGTCAGGAACATGTTTTTATATCCTCTTATAAAGCAGTACGTTGCGTTTACGTAGTTGATACTTAATTGAAATATCGTCTGATAGGTATCTGGTTTAACACATAGTCGGATATATTAAAAGTGTCAGACATTATAATACTTGTATTGAATTTAATATGCTGACAAATGTAACAAATAATACTTCGCAGTTCATAAAAACAAAACCAGAAATAATTATGTTGTTATACTGCGAGAAACAGCCTGTAATACCATTTCAGTGACTGTGGTGTCTGCGTTAGTTTAACTCTATGCTAATGCATAATAAAATATTGTTATTAAATATACTTCTTTGACAAGGACGTTTTACTTTAGGTGCAGTAGACATTTTGCTAACAATCATCATTATATTAATTTGATGAATACCAGACGCAGTAGGTACAGATGAATTATATGAAAAATATTGAATTTAAACATAGTAAATGTAAATAGAACATATAGTCTTTATCGCCAAAGGACACCACACAAAACACTATGATTTTGGCCCTCGGTTAAGTTTTTTCTACTAGCAATTTTTTTGTTCCTTGGGTCGTCCTGATTAAAAGTCTTGCTGGGCGTAAAGTGTAATAACCCAAGTAGCACCGAACGGTTGTATTTAGTATTTTAAGAATGGCTTAAGACTATGAAATAAAACTGAAATCAAAACCAATTGGTTTGTAAATAAATTTTAAGGTGGTAATGAACTCGCTTTCAGCATAAAAAGGCCCACACTGAAAGCGGTTAATAAATTAAAAAATAAAAATCTTTACAAAACTTTATTACCTTGAGCAACTGACTTTAAAACTGTCAGTAATTTTAAATTGTACCCTTTTAAAACCATTTTAAATTTTAAATTTTAATTTTAACACATATAATTATCTTATTGTTATTATAAACTTTAAATGAAAATTGTTTTTTAAAACTATGTATACTCATTTTTTAGCAAATAAAAGTAGTTTAAAGATAACAATCAGCGCGTTAAAGGCCAACAAATGTTTATATGTTGTATATATCGTCGTTATCTGTAACTATAAGTAACGAAAAATTAGTTGATTATTTCTGACGACTGTCAAAGTAGAAAAACACTTGCGCACCCTACTTTATCGATAATATTAACAAGAAAGTCTTAAAAAAACTCACGCGCCTCAAAATCTCTGAAGTTTTATAATTAAAAAAAATAACAAAAAAATGTTGAAAACGTTAAAAACATAAAATTGATAGAAAAATGACTTTACCTACTATTTTAGGTTTCTTATTAGATTTTTTGATATTAAAATAAATCCGATTTACGCTTTTAAGTTAATAATTTGCCGTTTTTATGCCAGCCTAAATATTTTTATGCGATCGTCATGGCTTCCAGCGTCTTGAGGAAGCAAAATGGCCGAGCATTTTTACACCGTTGCAAGAGGACTTACCCTAGATAAAAGTAAGGTGCCCTTGGAATTACAACTTTTTAGTTTGAATGCGCCTATAATAAATGCCAATCGGTATCGGTATCGGTATACGCTACACCACTGTTTCACTCTAAACAAAATGCATTCATGTCCATTTTGGACATAAAAGAAGAGGGGATAAGTTTAGTTGTATTGTTTCCAACAAGAAGTACAGTTAGACTTTACGATAACAAAATTTATTAAGTTTAGAGCGTTCAGTTTTAATATAGCTTTCTTATTGCATTTGAGAAAGCCGTTTTAAAGTTAGCTATTGAAATAGTTTTAAGACATATTCTTTACTGACAAAATAGTCCTAAGATCAAGCAGATTTAATAATAGGTTTTATTACTTTTATTAGGATTATCTTTAAAACTGCTTAAAAACTATAACGTCACAAACTAGAACGTAATAAAACCAAACAGCCCGCAGTTTTTTTTTTGTAAAACAATAGTTTTAAAGTTAATTGAGACTAAACCGTTTTAAAACCACAACGAGGCAAATAAGCTTTTAAGACTAATTAATCTTATTTTCTAATTTTATTAGATTCTTTAAAACCGGTATTCAATGCTAAACAGTTTCTAAGTTCGGGCAGTATATCTACAAGGTAACTTTAAAACCAGTATCTTTTTATTTACCACAATAAAACGGTTTTAAACCTCAAATAAACCCAAAATGTTTTTATGGTGCTACTTGGGATATACCTAGACCTAGAGTTACATCCATGGTCGGGAACTCAAAAGAGCACCGTTCGTTTGCTTTCCGGTAGAATAATATTACCCTAATCTGCAGATATTTGAAAAAAAAAAACGTTTTTTTTGACGTTCTCATACCATGAGACAAAATAGCCGATATCTCGAAATCTGTCCATTATTACACTTTACGCCCAGCAAGACTTTTGATCAGGACGATCCAAGGAACAAAAAAATTGCTATTAGAAAAAAATTAACCGAGGGCCAAAATCATAGGGTTTTGTGCGGGGTCCTTTTTTAGAATTCATAGTTTTGAGATATCAGTATAGGTCCACCGCGGTGGGACACCATGTATAATGAAATACTCTAAACCTTTGTAGACTAAAATAAGAATTTTCGACAATTAAAGTTATGACCTACCTATCAGTCGCTAACGTTTTGAAACTAGCTAGTTAAGAACATTTTATTATGTACTTTTAGGCCAGTAATACAATGCTTCATTTGAAGTCACTATGCATATTCAATAAACAATAGTAATTGATTTTATCAGTTCTGAATGAACTGTTGATGTCTTCCTATATTAGTAGGAATTTATAATAGGTAATAAAACCATTATGTTTAGAAGCACTCATAAACTGTATTATAACTACACCTTCATTATGAAACACAAGTCTTATTGAACAATAATTCAACACAAAAATTCGTATTGTTTACTGACACTATTTTAAAATATTCTTTTTCATTTTAAGATAAAAAGTTTTCTGCATCAGATCGACCAGATCTACTAATATATGACTTAATATCAGGTTGAATACTTATAGTAAGTGTTTTAATGTACTGCCATTGTTCTCTTAATTTTTTCTTAAGTCTGCTCTGTTTCTACCAACTGTATCACTTCTATAATCGTTAAACTGAATATAGCAGTGATAAATCATGTACTTGTGTATCATACGCAATTAATAGTCCTTAATGATTACTAGAGCCCGTAGGTTAATAACAGATTCCAGGACCGGCTTTAACGCGACTGGGATATTGTGGTATAAAAAGACATCCAAAAAAAAAAACGGAGCTGGAAATAGCGAATGGCGAAGCTCGAAACGTTTGTAAACGTTTGTCAAAATTGTAAAATAAATAATGGCTGTCACATAATGTAACAGCCTTGACAATTAAATGAGGTTATAAATTTAAGATCAAGAATAGAAATACAATGTATTCTTTTGCTCGGCCAACTTTGATGACGTATTTTTTTAGTATTAGTTAACCTGCGCTGATCGATCCATCACTTGTGTGCATGAAACGTCGAATCGCTAGTAGAAATATCGGGATAGCGTTCGTCACATGTTACGGTGGAGCGTTGGATAAACAATTTTGCGGAACTGACCTCTAGTGGCAGAGAACTAGGTTGTACCCTGTGTAAGAGTGTACTGACGTGGCACCTAAAAACAGATTATTTTCAGTATGTTAACTTGGATTGTCAAATGACTGTAGCGTGCAATATTCCATTCGCCAAATTAGAGCGAGTTTAGTTCAAATTATCCAGAACGTTGTAAGCGGAAAGTACGCGAAGTTAGTTTGCCTGTAGAAATAACTCTTTAGACGATTTTACATTGAGGATATAAAAAAATACACGGCAAGCTATTCCGATAGTGTTCTACCTGCCAGCAGTGTAAACAGGTCGACTACCGCATTGAAAATAATTTTTTGTCGCGAGTCGTGAACTGTACTTACATATTACCTTAACTGTACTTACATTATTGTGAACTGTATTTACATATTACCTGATTTTGTGTGGATTTCTGCAATAATGGCACAATGGTTACTGTTTGTGAATAGACTTAAAGATGATTGAAAATTACAAGGATTTTAGAATAGATGGATCACATATTTTATGCATTCCTTGCAATCGTCGATATATGTACGTATATGTATTTCGTGATTGCCGAGAATATCAGATACATTTAGATTCGAATATCCATGAAAAAATATACTTGGTGTGGTTAGAAAAGAGGAATTTTGGTTTAATTTGTGCATAATGTTTTGCGCATGTAGCCTTGCGTGGAAAGTGGTCGACAATACTTACTTAAAACATATTACATATCATAAACATACATTACGTAAAACATATTACAGAAGACATATCAACGTGTCATGGGAATATCAAGGAAGACATACGTAAAAAATTTCTGTAGCCGACAGTGGACGAGACAACAGATTTTGTGGTACCAAGGTCTTTAATGCCCCCTATATTGATACCTAATAAACGGGTTTAGCAAACAGCGGTTAAAAGTATACAAATAATAATAACACGTGTATTGTCCTCTGTAGATGTAAAAAATAATAATTAGTCACAACAAAAACTATTAATAATACAAATAAGTGTGCGAAATTCGTGAAAATAATGTGCGATATGTGTCGTCTTCTGTCCATGTGAACTATGTTGAATTTGCAGCTTTAACTTCAGTAGATGTGGAACGATCATTTTCCCTCTACAACCATATATACAGGCCAAACGATAATAAATGCAGAAAAACTACTGGTCGTGGCAACGTACGCTCAAGTAATGAGGTCAGTCGGTGTTTCTGAAAGACACAAGCAATAGGTATGTACATACATTATTAACACATTTTTACTCTTGTCTTTTTGATCTCTCATATGTCATCTTCCGTCAATAACGCGATGAATTACGAGTTCCGCCTTGCGTTACAGGACACGTTCGGAACCCTAATTATAATATCATATTATAAAGGAACCGACTTCTAAGTCAGTGAACATACCACTTGAAATAAGAGTTTCATGGACCATGGCCATTTCAAATTTGGTAACTTTTTTATTTACAAAAATGTTGAAGAAATTATCAGAATGATTCACCGAGAAAACATATTTAGCGTTTTGGCTCTGTTCTGTGGATTTTAAAAATTAAAGAAGTAAGAACTGACAACACATAGGAAAATATGTATCCACTTTTCGGTGCTATTCACGGTTATAATAACTATTCGCTGGAAAATTAAATAATTTTTTACTTAATTATTGACAGTCTTTTAGTGTAGTTCCCATAATAGATAAAGGGTTTTCAAACTTAAGTCGGCACTATTGCTAAGTTCGTTATTATACTAGCCACAAAGTCGGTTAAATAGGCAAACTAATAGTATTTTTTCCGCTGATTATAATGGTGAAAATGGAACAAAAGTCGAAGATCGCGTTCATGAGTTATGTCAAAAAAGTTCAATTTTTTTTTCCAATGGGACAGTCAATATACAATATTCTCAATCGATAGGAAATTTAATTCTGAACAGAATTTGTCCTATGACCTTTTATCCTAAAGTCAAAGATGACAAGGTTATAGATGATTTTTCAAGTATGTCGAGGTAGCTGTTATTTCATAAACAAATTTCGTATGTTTTATAAATGCCATCAATATGAAAATGTCAAATTGAGGTTGTGCTAGTGAAAAGATTACAGTGTGTGGTTTTTGAGGAAAAATACCTTATACGCATTCAGAAAAATGTGATATGATAGCATGTTACATCGTTTGTCAAAAAAATAGCCACCGTTCTCGTGAACGTTATTGTGTTTTGTATCCTATGCGTAACTTCGCAGATCGAAGGTACTTTCTGATTTTGTATCGTAAGTTTAGATCAAATGAAAATGTCTAGAGAAGAAAACTAGAACCAAGAAACAATTCATATTAAGTGAGACAACTGAAATTGACGTCATAGCTTACTTTGAAGCTCAGCTTAATAATTCAATTTCCGATTTGGTGCAAGAAAGTGGATTATGTTTGGGAACTATTCACAATATTCTAAAAAAGCATACGTTTGTGCCGTACAAGTACAGACCAACACAGACGCTAGTACCAGGAGATCAAGAAAGACGCATCCGGTTTTGTCAGTGGTTCATTAATAAAAATAGGACTTAATGATAATTTTTGGCGCTTGATTCTATGGAGTGACGAATAAAATTTTTCCAATAAGAGCATGTTTAAGAGGAAAAACAGCCGCTGTTGAAGTCGAGAAAATCCGATGCTCTTCCGTCCTTGTAACCCGCAGAGACGCTTTAATGTTTGGTGTGGTTTGATCGGCTCAAAAATTGTAGGCCCAGTATTTTATCAAGGTGCATTAACTGGTGAGCGGTACGCCGAAATGTTAACCGCCACACTTCGAGAGTTTTTGGATGACCTGAATTTAATAGATAGACAACAGATCTATTTTCAACAAGCTCCTGCCGATAATGTTCGCCAGATTGATATTCTATTACAAGCCTTTTTTTAATGACAGATATTTATCAATTAACGGCCCTGTCCGTATGCCTCCTCGATCACCAGATATAACGCCTATGGATTTTTTCTTTTGGGGATATTAATAATGCGGTGTATGAAAGGCGGTATGATAATCTTGAGGATCTCCAGCAACGCATAATTGATCCTATCAATACTATTGATGGTAGAATCATTGCCAAGGCTACGAGGAGCGTTTACAAGCAGGCTCAAAAATTCCTGGAGCAAGAGAGTGATATTTTTTAGCATCTAATTTAATTTAATTTTGTCGTTTTTTTAGTTTATACATAACAATTTAAGTTTATAGAATAATTTAAAATAAACGATACTATTTCACATCATGTATATTCCTCTTACTTTCTACTTTACGGTAAGGTAAAGTTACGACAACTAACACAGCCACCTCGACAAACTTGAAAAGTCATCAATAACCTTGTCATCTTTGACTTTAGGATAAAAGGTCATAGGACAAATTCTGTTCAGAATTAAATTTCCTATCGACTGAGAATATTGTATACTGGCTGTCCCATTAGAAAAAATTGAACTTTTTGATATCGATTTTTGTTCCTTTTTCACCATTGTAATCAGCGGAAAAAATACTACTAGTTTGCCTATTTAACCGACTTTGTGGCTAGTATAATAACGAACTTAGCAGTAGCGCCGACTTTCCGACGTTTCCGACGTTTGAAAACCCTGTATTTTATTATTTTATTATTTTATAAGATTCAAATGACAAAATATGAATTACAAGTATTTATGCACACTTCAGAAAGGACAATTAGATACATATATTTTTAGTTTACGTTTCTATCCGCTAACAAATATTTGTTTATTTAAATATCGCAAATTTTCACAAAAAAAAGACTCGTATAAAAAAAAATAACAAGAGTATCATAAAAAAATGATTTGTGGTTCAGGTTGAGATTTGAATACAAATTTGCAACCCAGAAGAAAGCTTAATTCACATACATTTGCCTGCTTAATGGTGTCTGCTTCTTGTTCATGTCTATGAAAAAAAAAACAACATTTCTAGGTGTCGTAAAGTAGTTTCCTTCCATATAATCCATTACGTAACATTACGGCTTTTGTTTAATTGGTACCGCACATAATTTAGGTAAGTTTCTCTCGTTTAATATTAAGTATTGCTCTATTTTATTCCATGGAACAGGTTGTTCTGCGTAAACATTATCAATTATCTCAATCTGCATCTAGTTACATACGTTATTTGCATTGGTCTGTCAGTTTTGTACCCTGAGGCGGGCTATTAGTTATAAAAACACGCCCCGGGCAAGAAACAGTGGCAGCTAGCGGAATTTGAAATTCTTGTAATTTTGTCACGGAATATGGTACCCATAAGTATCAGATTTTAAGGAATTATTACTAGACCTAACTAGAAAACTATAACATCGAAACAACAAAACAAAACTTGCGAAAAAGAAAAATTAAAAAAATGTGTACTCCACCAAAAGATTGAAAACGGCTTGCAAAATATTTGCGAAATATTTTTTTGAAAAATTTTCATTTTACTTTAAGATACAGCTATACTTAAGAGCAGGTATCTCCATTTATTCAAGGAGAAGCAGGACATTAAGTTGTTTGCCTAAGTGTGAAGAGAACTTTAGCCACTTTGCAAACACCATACACCCTCAGCCAATGTAAGATTAGGGTTACCTGTTTATTAGTTGCCTGTATATTTTATTTTTACAAGAACAAGATATGTGAAGAATATACCTGGTTATGGAATTGTGTATCGTATTGAGTTCCCGCCCAAATAATCTTGAAGTGGATATTTCACATTCTGAATATATTTTATATATTTTTAGTTGTTACTTAAGGATATTAAAAATTAGATTTAGGTTAAGGGTGATACGTCGTGTATCTTGTAATGCATAAAAATAAACTTTAGTTACCTTTCTAACCATTCTGTTTTTAACTGTAGCTAACGATTTAGCTACCACTCTGTTTTTTTTTACAATTATTATTAACCTCATTGCTTAAGAGTTAGTTTTGTTGTTAGTTTTGTTCTCAAGTTATTTTTTGAAAACCTGTGCATTTCATAGTTCATGTTAAAAAAAATAATAATAAAATCTTAATGTAGTAGGCAGTATTTCACAATGACCTGTGAATGCTTGTTTGATATTAAGTTTGGTTAAACATATTTTTTGTGGCTGTTACATTTTAAAAAATGGAAATACCTGATTCTGGCTTTGGCCACTTCAATTATGCTTACTAGGGTGAAACAAGCTCGTGGTGAATCACTCAGGACTGAACTCAGGAAAGCAATACAAAATAAAAATATGGTAGAGATACACAATTGTTGAGATACACAAAATAGACAATATATACTTACCCAAATTTATATTGTTTATTCAATATATCATCGTCAAGATGTCATGCATGCGCTAAACTTGTCACGTGGGTCATATTTTTATATGTGTGTTTTAGGCGCTCAGGTACTTTTCGCATATTTATAAGCAGCTGCAGCTGTGACAAACCAGTAAATTATCATTGTCAACATAGGTATATCCCAAATGTCCTGATTTTGTATAGCTTTCAGCCAGCTTATTTTCAATGTTATCGGTGCTAAATAAATTTCGATCAAATTAATTCCGAGGTAAAATTCCATGCTTTTTCAGAATATGGCCATGATTTAAAAAATGTTAATTCACATATATACATATGTATTATAAATTTTTATAGTTTTTTTTCTCGAAAACTATACATTTTTGTAAAAATATCTCAAGAATAAAAATGTCTTAGAATTACATGAAGGATACTCTTTTTCAGGATTTTTAAAAACGATTTTTGATTGTTCCAAAAATCACAAAATCGAAATTTCCAAAAACGTTATTTAAAAAATATGAGAGCATTTTGTAATTGATTCTAAGACATTTTTATTGTTGGAACATTTGTAGCAAAGTCCGTAGTTTTTGAGGAAAAGCCAAAATTTTTTAAAAATAATATAAAGCCATTTACTTTAAATTTTGGTCTCGAGGACGCGATATTTTCTGGTATACAAACCGGGAATTACCTGTTTCATATAGAAATTCAAGGCTATATTTTTTTTTGTCGAATAAATCGTAATTTTTTTACAATTATTTATATTTTATTAATCAATTTTTGAACAAATCCAAGGCCATATTCTTAAAAGACATTACATTTTACGTCGGAATTGACTTGATCGAAATTATTTCAGCACTGATAACTTTATTACACGATACACAAGGTACTAAAGTACCATCTGTTTTAAATTCCTCAATGTTTTTGATAATATTTTGTAATTTACATATATGCGAACGTAATCCGCGACATAATTAATAATAAAGGCACCTCCCTTAATATTCGATATTTATTGATTGCGTACCGCAACGTTCACAACAGTGAAACACCTAAAACCGAATAAACACCTGCAACATATCATTTGCTACTTGGCGTTCCCGTAATCCGCGGCGGTAGAAGTGAAGAGTGGGGGAGCGGGACTCCCGGGACTCCGTGTGCAGTCGTTCTTAACACGCGTAGCAGTTCTTAATACTGTTTAGGTTCGTTTGATTTACGTAATTAAATAATGCAAATTGAAATCCTGACCTGGATTCCACCTATTTTATTGCAGCCTAATACCTACACAACTATTACAAATCTCCAAAAAGAAATCTCATCTATAAAAAAACTTTGTAGCTAAAAATGATTATAAAAAAAAATCGCCAATATTTTGCAAGCCATTTCCAAGACCAACTGGTGGAACACATATTTTGTGAAATTGTTTTTTCAAAGTGTTTTTCATATTTTAGCCTTCCATATGGATCTTGTAGTGGTTCCCTAAAATCTGGTGGGAGTCATATGCTTCCTTATGAAAACCCGACAATTTCATGTTCCACCAGCCGCCACTGGCAAGAAATAAATATGCAATCATAGTATCGCGTAATATTAAGCATAATTATTAATTAATCGGTGTATTTAATTAATCCATATTCAGAACTCTCTCCGCGGATTTTTCTGTTGTGGGTGGCGGGCTACGCAAGATCGGATCATTATTAATCTAATGTATGTAAATGATATACTTCGATGTCCTCCGGCGTTAATAGTCTAGGAAAAAACGCAGCCTGTTTGTTCTTAATTACTTGAGAAACAGCTACTGTGACATTATCAGGAATGTAGTTATTTTTTCTCCGCGTTAATGATGCCTTTACGTCGATTCAGTTACGATGAACAGGAACGTGCAATTTTGTATGCACCAGTTTCTCCAGTGTTTTGGAATGCATAAAATATCTTAAACGATGGGCACTGCAAACTGAATATGTTGAATATATTATATTCAACATATGTGATGCAACCTGTGAAAAGGTACCAGATGTCGGAAAAGTGAATTTTGCGCTACAGCCCAAAACGCAGTTCCAAGTCGAAAATGTGTCGCCCATACTAGCAACCTGCAGGATCTGTATTTATTTCCTATTTCATTAGATTCTTTATTTGAAGAAAACCAATTCTTTTTTATTTAAATATAAAGGTTTACTAAATAAGTGTTTCGGCCGTGAGAATGGGTCTAAATTTTTAAATTGTTTTCACCAATTCTATTGCCAGGCAACCAGGGGGCCAGGAGGGTGGGGTGGGAAGTAGTAATAGGGATGGGGATTGTTGGGAGGTCTATTTTTTGTAATCCTTGCGGAAGGGGCCTTGAGCGCTACGCCACGGGGGCATGGAGACGTAAAGGTTCGCTATGTAGTGGGGTGAATTTAGGGTGTTTTTAAAAATATCTTTCTAAAAAGGGTACGATATTTTTTCCGTCTGAGTCTTTTTGTCGTTTGGCTCTATTAATCCTAAGTTTTTTATTTTTATTAAATTATTGTTGTTTTAGGCCTTCAAGTATTATTAGTTTTATCGGGAAAACTTTGGGTTTTGGATTTTTAGTTTTTTCGTTTTTCCTTTTTTACGTATGTGTTTTATTTCGCGCGATACAAAGGGGACCTAACCTACAGTTGACCAATTAAGGCGTTATCAGGTAAGCTAATGTTTTCTCTTGGACGAATTAATCAACAACCACATATCATAGGTGTGCCGATTTAACAAGACCGCTCGGTAAATCTGAAAAAATAGAATCCGCGGGGTGCGAGTAATTCCGCGTGCCCCTGATGCCTGTAGGTACATATTCGCAGGACATCATACCAAATTTCAGCCGGATTGGAGCAATAGAAGACGAGATATCGATTTTTTCGTGTACAGTTCTGTTCCAAAGCTTTAAATGTGTTTTTCTCAAAATTACGATTTTACAAATTGAAACTTTACTTGCAAACAGTTCGAGCTATATTAACGCTAGAGACTTAGTTTTTTTAAATGAAGCGAAATTTATGCTCTATCGAAAAGTGACCCCCACCCGAAAACAGTTTTTCCGACACTCTGGTACCTTTTCACAGGTTGCATCACATATACTGAAAACCAATACGGTCGTATGGAGGTATATTGTCATCATAAGACCTATGAAAACTCATGAAGCTGTTGTTTAGTGGCTCAGATTAGTCAAGTACAAAGTATGTCATTTGTCTAAGCATTATTGGAGCAATGTTATGTTATATGTCTACTGCCACAAGTTTAAGTGTGGAATAGCCAAATGGAATAAATTCAGTAGCTCCATTATTATTCATTTTTTTAGAAAATACTGAGACACGTCAATTTCGTATTCTAAAATGACATCTTGTGACGTAAAAATGTCATCCCTAAATTCAACCCCCTTCAGGTGACAGCTACAACCCCTAAATTTTCAAATTGAAAGTAGGGGCTTGTGATACTTTGAAATGTCTTTTCATTCTCTATTAAAAACTGATGGGTTTTAAATTTTATTGCAGAAATTAACAAGAAAACAAGATAAGTTTCTCCAGCATAGGAAATTCGCTACATTAAAATAAAACTTTTACAAGTAACACTATTTGTCAATTTTAGATTCTGAAATGTTAATAATAACAAAAAAGAAATGTCTGTAATTGCCGACAGTCCCTACTATAAGATAAAACCTTACTAATAAATACGTACAATTTTTCGTTAGACAATCGAACGACAAAAACGAGCACGCAGCAAAAAAAACAAACCAGAAATTGAAGAAGTTGGCCATTGTCAGCTTTAGTGAAATTACCTAGAAACGTGCTTGTCATTATAGCAGTAGTTAACAGTTATCAGTGTTAAACTGTTGCGATTCGTTTGCAATTCAGATAGATGGTTTACCTAACAGAAATGCATAATATAACGATTTTGCAGATGATTGATTACGGCGACAGAACACGAACGCAGGCCGAAACTGTTCGCCTATTTCAAGAAAAAATATCCGGAGTTGCCGCCGATATCTCAAGGTACCGTAAGTAAAATAGAGAAGCAGTTTCGGGAACGTGGACGTGTACGGCAGCTAAAGAAAAATCATCCCAATAATCTCAGTGATGATCAGAAATTGGATGTAATGCTTATGCTTGAAGAAAATCCACATATACATTGAGTCGTCAAATAGCTTCAACATTAAACATTAGCCATTCCTCAATTATCCGTGTATTGACAGAAAATCAGATGCACGCATATAAACTGGTACCAACTAATGAGATCGCGGGAGACGATTTTGGTAGACGAATTCTCTTTTGTGAACAAATAATGGGGCAAATGATAGATGACAATACTTTACAAATAGAAAATGTTTTATTTTCGGATGAATCTACATTTACACTTCACGGCCATGTTAATCGCCAAAACTGTCGTTACTGGTCGAGAGAAAATCCTTACTGGGTGAGGGAACTACACACGCAAAACCTTGAGAAAGTTAATGTTTGGGCAGGAATAATTGGAGAAAATATCATTGCTCCCTTCTTCATTGACGGCAATTTGAATGGAGAAACATATTTAGGGCTGCTCCAAAATAATGTTTTACCGCTGAAAGTTACTCCCACTCTTCCAGAAACCAGGATCAGATTGAACATATATTAAGGTGACCTCTAGATGAGTCAAGTGTGCCATATAATATATGTATGTTAAGACAGTTGAATTTTACGTTTGGAACCACTGAAACTGAATTTTCGGCTCAATATTTTCCTCGAAATTTTTTGCAGATTTTAAATACTTTTAATTTCGGTTGACTTTAATTAACAAATGATTTTTGGGGATGTTAGACAAATAACGAACCACTAATTTTCTGCCGAAGTTTCGTTCAATTTACACAGGCTTGCGACAGAAAAATTGTGTTTCGTTATCGTCCAACATCCCCACAAATCATTTGTCAATGGATATTTTATGGACGCAACCGACAACTACCTTATCTTTAATTTTTGTATGTTTTTTTCCTGAGGCATCTATATATTTTGTATAAACTAAATGATCTCGTTTATCATACGAGTTGTCCATGGAATTCTGTCGATCAATTGGACACCCTGTACATGAAATTATCCACTTTACACCCAAATTGTATACAAGTAAGATATACCGACGATAAAGGTTATATGGGCATACTTATGGTATATATTATAAATATTGCTATGAACTAACATTAAGCAATTATCCACGGTAATGTTATATTTACTACAGCCTTTGCAATTAGTTTCACCATTCATACACTAAAAGTAATATAATAAATGTTTATGGTTATGAACAATGTATTTAGTTATTATTTATGTCTAATTGATAGCTTATTTGTGTAGGTATATTGTATGTAATCCGACAAAGTAACATTTTTATATCCGCTTTTTTTTGAATTTTATCTCACATTATTTGCCAACAAGCCAGAAAAATATAATCGGTTAACAACAATAGCAAAAAAATAATTTTAATTTTATGGTTGTATTGTTAAACTCACTAAAGAAAAGAGTTGTCAGTGATTAGTCAGTTCTGTTCTTTGCATTGCGACAAATGAAAGCTTTTGTTTTCATTTAAATTTTCAGTATAATCAATATGTGGTTGCTGGTCTTATTTAAATTGTTATTATGGATATTTATATTTAACGGGGGCTGTTTTAGTGGATATAAGCTGTGACTATTAAAGTAACTCAATTTTAATACTTTCCAGAGAATCCTTAGATCCTAGAGATGATATTATTTAGATTTAGCTCAATTTACCTTAGTCCAAAAATACTCAATGAGGGATCTCGAGACCTCTGAGGATGATGTCGTCACAGCATTTTTTTTTTTATAAATACGCGGTTTGTAAATTAAGTAATGAGATTTTTTTAAATTATTTTATTCGAATTTTATTTCGTGACGAGAAAAAAGTCACAAGGACTCAAGTCGGGTGAATAAGGATGCTGAGGAGCTACAGGAATGCTTTTGCTAGCTAAAAACTCGTTTATTGAAACGGCTATGTGACAAGGCGCATTGCCGTCATACAACATCCAGTTGTTCTTGATGTTTGGATTCAAATTTAACTCCTCCTCAATCATTCTTGTCGTCTGTCGACGATCTAACCGCATACGATCCCGTATTCTATCGACATTTTCATCGGTTCTTGAAGATGAAGGCCTTCCGCAGCGTGGTTCATCTTCAGTCGACTCTCTTCCTTCTGAGAATGCCTTGAACCATCGAAAAACATGTGCTCTTGAAAAAACGTTGTCTCCGTAGGCGTGTCGAAATTTTACAAAAGTACCTATCCGTTGCGCAAAGGTATGAACAAACAAATATATTCATTTATTTATTTATTTATTTATTTACACACAACTACCAAGACAGATACAATCCAATTACATGGCAGGAATACCAAAAAATACCTAAATAAGAAACAATACCTAACAAACATTAACAAAAACACATATTTAACAAAAACAAATTAGCTTGACAAAATACATTTTTTTAGATAGCTTACGTTAGTATAGAAGATATCGAGCTTATTATGGTAAAAGTCGAACACATAACATGTATGGGGGAAAATTGCAGTATGTTAATTCTGGGTGTTTTTATGTAAAATAAAGAGTTATTTCTACTTCGAAAGGATGGGAAAATAACTCTAAGAAGTTCCATGTCCCGTCTCCGCAGTATTGCTAGATAGGACATTCTTTTATCTTCATTTTTTTCCGTGACTATTAAGCGGCCTTTAAATTTACAGGTAACTCGTATACGAACAAGTTATTCGTATGCGAAATCGTGTAGTCAATCGTAAAATGTCAATACCTACGTGCTCCTAGACAGTATCATAGTTGGCTCCAAATCCTATTTTTGATTTCATATTAATCAAAATGGTGGAAAATAAATTATCTGCTAGTTAATGGATTTTTACTACAATTAAAAGTATATGTGGGAAGTAAGATATTTATATATTGATGTAAGAAATAAAGCATATGAAACAATTGCCAATATTTTGAATGTATCAGTAGATCTTGTAAAGAAAATAATTAAAAAGAAAAAGCGTGTTTGTATAGTAAACAACTATACTCCAGTCAACCGACATTTATCACCGATATAAACAATGTGAATAATCCATTCTAAGAAATTTTTAAATTCATTTCGTTTGATGATACAAACTGATCTTGTTTGTAGTGATTTTTTCACCCATACTTGCCTCTTCCGTTTCATAAGAGTTTGCTGTTTCGCTTTTATTATTGTACCTATAAGTCGTACCATAGCCAGTACTATACGCTTTCTTTTAATTTGCCCCAATAAAATTGATTATCAGTTTGAAATTATCTGAACCTTAAATTGGCTTTAATAGTGGTGTCTGTCTTTTTTGAGCTTCAGACTTTTATCTTTCATTGAAAAATTGTTATTTTCAGAACAATCATAGTGTTATAGTTATCAGACTTCCGTTTGCTAAATGCCAAAACAGTTAAACAGCTGCTGTCAAGAGTTAGTGGCAGCTTTGATAAGCTATTTCTAAAAATAACGAGACAATAATGATCCATTGCTACCCCTAACAGCTGTTAGAAAGGTAATTTAAATATAAAATTAAAATATTAATTAACACCACAGTTCAATATATTGTTTAAGCGTGTATCAGCAGCCCTAAACTTGAACGTTTCTACGGTTAATTGTATTTCACAAAAAGCAAAAAACAATGAATTTTTAAAATCACCTAGAAAGCGTAATCCTACCAAGAGGGTTACAAATACTGTAGCATTGAATACAAGTTCTATTTGTAACATTTATAGTAATTGATATTTATATACAAAAAACTACTGCACGGTTTGTAACCGAATGGTGTTTGAGAGAAATTCTTTAAAATGTTTGTACAATTTTTTTTTATTTAAAAACTTCCGTGTGCCTTTTTCTATTAATTTTTCCTCCCATTAAAAAAACATATTTACTAACTTTTAGTATCAATTTTTCCTGCTCCTTTTTGTACTTGCATATTTATGCAATAACCAGTGTTTTTTTAAAATACATACATTTTTAAAATTATTTCTCTTCCAACTTGTCTAGACAGCTACATGATGGGCTTGCAAATAAAGGATGATTAGTATGTATGTAGGTTCTTTTTTTTTTTTTTTATATAGAACAAACATGTGTTCAAATAACTTAAATGAATTATTGTGTCTACATCTCTCTAAGGTTGCTTTAGTTACCTCATTTAGTTTAAGAAGAATAATGATTCACTTACATATGTAGTACTTTCTTGAATTTTCCAATCTGTGTCATCAATTGCTGCCTCACTATGGACAGAGGAAGGGTTTATGTTTAATAGATTTTAAAATCCTTGTATTTTTATGATGGGGCAAATGCCCCATATCAATCTCATATTGTGCCTATTAGATCCATAAAGGTCTAATACCAACCCTCAAAAATATAGTATGTGAAAACCAGTGATTCTCCATTGCGAAAATACAAGAAATTTAAATTTCACTATCCTCCACTTAATTAATAATAACATATGTATGTCCTAAAAGTTTTGGCACAAAATTCATGAACTTAAATCTTAACAATAATGAAATAATATCAAGTCGCCTTTGGTAACAAAAGATTGTTTACTTTGTTGACTGTCAGTCGAGGGTTATTTATTTTGAAGTTTATGCTTTCAAATGTCGTATAAATTAGAAATAACAAAAAGTATCTGTAACTTAAGTTGGGCGGGTACCCAAAGCTGAAATATTTCGAATATTCGAGAATGAAAATATTTCTCGCAGAACCATTTATCGAACAATAGCGGAGTGCGAGCAGGGAATACCTTGTTTGAACCTTCCAAAAAGTGGAAGACCATGAGTATTTACTGCACAGAGGGAAGAGCGGTTGGTAAGAAGAGCAAGAAACCAAGTTGGGATGTCATCAAGGAGACTGGCTCATCAATATGACACTTCTAAGAGTACGGTATCGTTGACATTGAAGAGGAATGGTCTGAAATATCGAAAAAGACGTAAGTGCCCCAAATACACTCAAGGACTGCTTCTACGTATACCAAGATGCTGCCGTCAACTGAGACGGGTCTACTTTGACGATGGCAAGAGCATTATTTTAGACGACGAAAAGTATTTCACTTTGGCTAACTCCGAAATGAAAGGAAATGATGAGTTTTATACAAATAACCTAGAGGAATGCCCTGACAATGTAAAGTTTAAGACTAAAGCAAAATTTGCCGATAAAATCCTTGTCTGGTGCGACCTTTTGTGGGAAGAGTGAGAGGCGAAGCTTTGAACAGTCAGGGGTATATTGAGAACTGTCTTTACAAATTGCTCCAGTTTGTCCAAGAACATCATGCTCCCAATAAACACACATACGTTAAAAAAAAACACCGTTTTTAATGTCCAAACACCATTTGAAAAAATGCGTGTCGTTACTACTTACATTCAACTTAAAAATGTCGCGGTTTTAAACATTTAACGTAACGAAAATAAAAACGTTTAAAGTAAGTGAACTCACAACGTTCATTTTACATCTTAATAATCTTAAATAGAAGAAGAATATAAAAACACTTCTCCTTGGCAGGGTCACCCGTAAATGCAACAATGTAATACATAAGAAATAACAGGAAATAGCACGCATCATGTGATTCGCATAAGCCAATACAGTTATTTTCCCCACACAGAGCGTTCTAGTTACGTCATCATTGATACGTTTTAAAAACGTTTTTTTTTTTCGTTTCTTAAATGTATGAGGGATACATTTAGATCACGTGTAGGTGTTTTAAAATACGTGTGTTTGGAATTAATGATAAACAATATTATTTAATAATATTGTTTATCATTAATAACTTCATTCTTCATTTACTTATAGACAAAGTATTTTCCAATAACAAAAGTAGGATTAATGTTCGTTTAAAACACGTTTTATATATACCAATAATTCACGTATCTCTTATATTTTACAAAGACGTTTCTTTTACAACCAAATAGAGTACTAAGTCAAAGTAAACATTGTATTAACGTTTGACAGAACAGTTGTATAATTTACTTTGAACAACGTTATTTTAATGTTTTCAAAGAGACTGTTTAGATTTTTCGTTTAAAAATCATATAGTTTTAACGTTTTAATTAACCGTTATTTTCTCAACGATATATGAACGGTTGTTATTCTATCGTATCGAAACTATCACGTTTTTTTAACCAATGACACGTTAAAGTTACATTTCTATAACGTAAGTGTGTTTACTGGGCTGAGGATGATATCATGTTTTGGCCAGACTTAGCATCGTGTCATTACTCTAGAGATACCCAAAACTGGCTTCATCAACACCGCATCCGTTTGTTCCTAAAAACGCGAATCCTCCTAACTTGCCTCAGGCTCACCCAATAGAGGATTTTTGGGCTTTATTGTCGCGGAAAGTTTATGACAGAGGCTGGGAAGCCCAAAACGAACAGCAACTAAGACGTCGAATTTTTGAAAAATTGAGAGAAATTGACTTGAATTTATTTGATAGTATAGTTTAGTTAAGCATTAAGATGTAGTTAATGATAAATAATTGATGTTTCAATAAATATGTTCATTAAAAAAAAAAACTGCTATAAATATTTTGTGCCAGAACTTTTAGGACATACGTTAGTAGGTATCGCTGAATTGTCTTCAAAACATTATCAGGAAATCTTTTCGAATAACATGCATACAATAACCAATTAATTAAAAACGCGCATTGTTTATGCAAATTAATATAACATTTAATTAGTACCAGTTGGAAAGAGAAATTGAAGTTTTACTTTTGTTGTTAAGTGACGTGAAAAAATAATACGGTATCGGCATATCTGATTTATTTACGGTACCGTTAAGTGCAAATATTCAGTAGTTTATGTCCTTTAAACCAATAGTTTTATCGCACTCGTTACGACTTTATATCTAATAATAATCATGCGCACTTAAACGTAAAGAGAAGTTTTATAACACAGACCGTAAAAGTTAAGTGCGGTGAGTCAGATTCATTCTTAAGTCTTGCAGTTTATGCAATATTTTTACGCACGCATTATTGTACACCCACATACTAATAATAGTTTTAAGTTATAAATATACTGCGGGTCCGTGTATTATGTGTCGGGTCCCGGAAGTCTGCAACAAAGCAGGGTTAAACTGCATTCAAGTATCCCGAGCACCCGCACAGGACTGGCCTACTAGAGCCCCAGTGCGCATTACTAGGCACGGTCAGTGGCGTACGTATGCACGGGCAAGAAATACATGCGTATATAATTTACAAGTCGCTTAAAAAATATGGTTTATATTTTAATTACAGAGGTACACAAAAAAAATAAAAGTGCTAGAAGGCAGACCTACGCATTCCCACGAATTTCGATCCGCTGTACACGAATCCGATGTCCGTTTTCTCCGATTGGCTCTTACATTTTTTCTAACCTCAGAAACCACCTTAACAATATTCGAAAAATCTCATATAAGTAAATAAAACGCTTAAATAAACTGACCACCATTTCCATATATACCGGGTGTAACAGGATCATGGTACACCCCCCACCCCTTTCTCCTTTAGTTTTCAAGATAATTAATTGAAATTTACATACAAGTGATTTTTTTTCAATTTCCGGTTTCGCCGCAAGTGACACTAACTTTCGATTTTTAAATGGAATACCCTGTATATTATTGCATTTTTGAATTCTGCATAATTTTCTGAATCCAACGATACCAAATAAGTGACCTTTCAAATGTCAATATTTTTTACAATTATAATTTTTATTTTTCCATTTAAGTGGGCCATGACGGTTCCGATTTATTGTAGATGGGCCATGTAATGGTAAAAATAAAATCCCATCAAAAATACAATTGTTTTTGAGCATTTCATCAAATTGTTTTTGAGAGAACTAATTTTTCAAATGGAACCATATGGGGTATCGTAGTACCATTTATTAATACTATTAATAAGTAATTTATTCTTATGTCTTATTAATATGTGCGATAAATACAAACAAAATTACAGCTAAGAGAAATATTTAATGAACTTTTGATAATTAAGCTTTAACCAAAAATTTCAAACCCAACATAACCCAAGACAAGAGCTTTACATCAAGAACTTTAAACTAAGAATTATTATCCTAACATAACCTGAGACAAGAATTTTAAATCAAAAAACTTAAACTTGTTATAAGAGAACTTATATAAAAAAAGAACTTATATATTAAGAAGAGATATAATATAGATATCTATATATTATATTTATTTATTATACCTACTAGAAGAGAAATTATATGTTTTAAGACTAGAACATATATTTTAAGACGAGAAATTACTAAGGCAAGAACTGGTTAGAGGCCTTGGTTTAGAGTTCTTTGTGTAAAGTTACTGTCTTAGAATATGTTACATTTTACATAGTAAGAAGTATTTTTTTTGTTTTATTGTTTATATGTTGATTTATATATTGACTTTTTTTATATTCCGCATCATCGAATTGTCTAAAAAGAAGGCAATGATTTTACACAAACTTTAAACCCAGAGCATTAGATTTAACATAACTTAAAGCAAGAACTTTGCACAAAGAACTCTAAACCAAGAACTCTAAACCTTAATAGTTCTTGCCTTAGGAATTTAACAGTTCTTGTCTTAATTTATAATAGGTTTAAGTCCTTGTCTTATGTTATGTTAGGTTTCCATGTTTATGCCTTTATTTAATTTGTTTTAGATTTTTGGGCATTATTAGGTGCTTTTTGAGGTTATGTCGAAATTCCTTACTGATCGGCTAAATCTAACCTCAGATTCAAATTCAGTGTCCCAAATTACCTGATCAACTCATTTAACATTTTTATTTACTTGCTTGGGATTTTTCGAGAATTTTTCAGGTGTATTTTGAGGTTATGTCAAAATTCCTAACTGATCGGCCAAATCCGACCTCAGATTCGGCCTCAGACGCCAAAATATGTAGCGAAATGCTCGTCAGCTCATTTAAGCTTTTTATTTATTTGTTTGAGATTTTTTTTGGCATTCTTAAGGTGTTTTTTGAGGTTAGAAAAAATGCAAGAGCCAATCGGACAAAACGAACATCGGATTCTTGTTCAGCGGGTCAAAATTCATGGGAGTACGTACATAGGTCTGCCTTCTACCACTCGACTTTTTTTTTTTGTGTGCCTGTTTTATCATAGAGTTGTGTAGTGCCGACTCTGTGTTGTGGCACAGTTTCCGGACTCTAATTGTGTGTAAGTAATACCTTTTTTTTTGTTACAAAGAAAGAATATTTATAATAATAAAAAAAATAATTATTTGTGAAATGCTACATAAAAAAATCATGTCGGGTAATGCCACTAGAATTTTAGAAATCCAATTTTTTTTGGCTTAGGTACTTAATACGTGAAGATTTTTAAAATTAGGTACAATACATATTAAAGGGGGTAGGTATTAAGTTTTTATAATCCCCCTCCATTTTATAACAGAAAAATTGATGAAAAACTAGGAATGCACAAAAAACTGTGTACCGAGTGATTGATTGAGAACTGACCCCCTCTATCTCGGTTAATATTTGCGATAAAAACATAAAGCCTAAATATAAATACTTTTTAAAAACAGCTATAGTTATCTGTGGGGAATTTAGCGACCTTCTTCTCTGTTAGTTTTTTTTTATGGTTGGTTGGATTAGGTCCAGGAATAAATAACAACTATTCGATTTTTGCCAACGTTTCGGAGTTTTATTTCTCCTTCATCAGGGCTCAATCAATGTTGCTATTGTTGTCATGTAAGGTGGTAAATTACAAACATTGGCGGTACTGTCTATATAAAGAACAAATTGAATTATCATGATTATAACCCCAATGAACTAAATTTATCCCAAAGATATGTATGTCAAGGCAAAACTTTAGTATGTTGTTCTATTTCTTTTAATGTATTACATCAACATTTACTAACAAAAATATATTTTATAGATGACTTTTACCTACACTTTAATACCACAGAAGTGAACCAGTTAAAAATTAAAAAAAAAAACATTCAGTAGCACTAGAAAGTTGGTATATATGAGTAAAAATACATTTTCTTTGGTAATTTTCAGAAATTCAGAAAACAATGCCATTTTTGGTAATTTTTGGAAAAAAACAACTAGTTACTAAGAGGCGCGTGAAGACTCATGTGCATGCTATTTGTGATTATATGATACACAAACACGAATATCAAAGTAAAAATTCACCTATGTAGGGATTAGTCTCACCTAAAATTTGCACCCCATTTTTTTTCTTAATTCACATCGAATCGAAAAAAAAACGCTGTTAGACGGTTTTTATAGTCTTTTTTCCGAAAATTTTTATTATAAATATTAACGGAAATATGAGAGTCAGTTCTCGATTAGTACTCTGTACATGAAACAGCTTTAAATCGATGATAATATGATCTCTTTACTGTACTTCCAAAAGCAATTGTTATAGCATATTTTGAAAATTCGATAATTATTCTTTGAAATTTCGAGTAACAACAGAATACAAAGTTTTATCAACATTTTAATCAAAGTATCAACAATTAAAATTTTTGTAGCTACTGACTCCAAGTCAAACACAGGTAAATGTGTAGATATGTATATGTAAATCAAATAATGTAATCATCAGTATCACAATCACTCACTGATTTAAAATATATGTATCTATTTAAATATTTCCTCATAACAAAACATAATTATCGTGCAAACAGTCGCACTGTTTTTGTCAGTGTGATAAGAAGTCAGTTTTTTTTGGCAGTTGCAAGTACACGTGACGTTTGGACAGCGCAGGTCTAGACGCAAGAGACTGACAAGTCGAGTAGAAATCGGGCGCGCGCGTGAGTGATTTAATCGTGATTGTGTAAATTTTGTTTAAAAAATGCGTCGTGATATCCTAAAATTTCGTGTTAAACTGTGTCAAGTGTATCCTCGGATAGAAGGAAGAATCTGGCCAGTGCAACAGTTCAGAAAGTATGACAAAGGGTGAGTCATTTATTCACAAACAAAAAATAATCATGCAGTTTGCTCTCCGTCTTTTAAAAAAGAGTGTATTTTTCTTGGCTCAATTGTCACAATCGTCAATGTGAATCTAAATGTTTGGTCTATCTATGTAGACGTTTCCGACTTTTTCGATTATAGAGTGCAAAAACCATGAAAAAACCGACATCGACGGTTAGCTTTTATGATATTGTTTGTTGAAAAATGTTTAACAACAGTAAAAAAATAGATTTGTGGTAACCGTCGAAACTTTTGCGTTTTGAAAATTATGTTTACTAATTTTCATATAGTACCTATGTACCTACCTACTTACAGGTACTTAATGTAACATACTATGTATTTTGCAGAAACCTGTTTTCTTGTAGGTACATTTAGTCAGTTCTAAGCACAGTCTGCGCATGCGTTACAACTACACTCGAACCCCTCTTATTTCACCTTCGCTTAATTCACATCCTCCGTTATTTCACCACCCCCCCCCCCCCCCAAAGCCCCAAACCCCCCCCCCGCCACCACCCCCCCAAAAAAAAAAAAAAAAAACAAAAAAAAAAATATTCCCCCAAAAAAAAAAAAAAAATATTAAAAATGATTGTGTAATACATTTATTGATTTAAAATAGGTTAGGTGTCTTTTAAAAATATTTAATCTTTAAAATATTCATTCAAGTGGAAAATTGAACTTTGTCACGTACGACTGGGTATACTTACATTGATTTTTCGTTCAGTTGGCTCATTTTTCGTTATAACAAGTGCTGTGGTATATCTCTAAATATTTATTTTTGCAGTTAAAAAAACAAAAAAAGTTGAGGTTATGATCGCGACTTAAGAGAGGCAAAATTTCGCTACTTAAGCGAGGTAATGATGCACGGATTTGGCGACTTAAGAGGGGTTCGAGTGTACAACGGTAAAATCAAATCAACAACTGTTGGTATGTTCGGAGTTTTCCCAGACCTTGTTATGCAAATGTTAATTTGAATTAAAATAATTGTGAAACCTCATACCTAACATAAGTATTTTTTTAAATGACAAAGTTACAACAAAACGCGAAAAATACTTATTTACAAACATTTGAACGCAATAAATGTGTGTTTATTTATTTTCAGGCATAAATACTGCGTGATCCATAATTTGCAATACAAGTATATACAACACTTTTTATTATCGGTTTCACAGAACATTTTATTCTTGAGAAAAGTTAATATATAATAATATAATATTTTTTTAACAGTAACATAATCATTATTTTTTTAGTGGATCCGTGTTATTCTTGTATAGAGACTACTGGTTTACAGAGTAAGTGTCTTCCCGATAGTGACGACAGGAAGAAGGCTCCCCGACTAGAAATATAAAAACTATAAAAAGTCAAGAACAAGGATTGACAATAAAGCCAGTGATAAAAACAAAATTCCCAAACATAAAGCCTTTAACCCCAATAATAGTGATATAAAGTGTCAGTCAAAAAGTCCAATCAAAGAGACCAAAAATAGTGATAAATAATATCAAAATCAAAATATACAGAGCTAGTGACACCCCAAATCTATCCACGAAAGGAAATAACATAAGAGAGGAAGCGTGCAGGTCGCCACGGACCCTAGAAAAAAAAAAAAAAAACAACTCTATGAAAAAACAGCCCGCAGGCAGACAAAACAGCGGTCGAAACGTTCGAAAAAATATAGCCGCGCTAATCGCTACACACAAATGATAGGACACGAGACCGGGTAAAGCGACTGACGAAAAAGAGCTCCCACCGCGGGGAAGACCAGCAAGGAAAGGTAAAACCCTGCTCACTACCGAAGGGATATAGAAAATCCAAGTCAACTCCAGGTCCAAAAAAATAAAAAGAAAAATTATACCAACTAACCTCCTATCCAACAGAATTGCCAACGCCGAAGAAAAAAACAATCGTAATGTCCAATACCAAACAAACCCCAAACCCCACACGTCAAACTAAAGGGTGCCCTCTATGTAATAAACTGTAAGAAAACCGACTTAACAATCAAAAACACAAAAAAAGGGATATTACGTAAAATATACACCAAACGAGTTATTATACATAAAAGACACCGCGAAAAAACGTATTACACAACATACACACAGGAAAGTCAGTTTCCACGTATACTCTCACGATCAGAGGACTCACCTTTTGTCCTGAGAGGCCTGTGACGACCAACGTAAATCAGAAAGGAGAGCTCGAGGATGACAGAATTCCCGTAACAATTAAAAAAGACAGAAAAATTGTTATTCCTGCTGATAACGGTAAAAAGTTACATTAAAAGAATTACACCAAAGTAAAGTTCTTAGCATAAAAAATTTCTTGGGAAAGAAGAGTAATGAACGCAAATTATACAATCAGACGGTGCCTTGGGGGCACCCACTTCAAATCAGACACGAGTGTAAAGTGTGCAGGCATATATTACACACCAATCGTAAAGGACACCCCGAAATGCTGCAATTGTAATGGAGAATACCCTCAAACCGTCTGTCCAGTTACCAAGTAAAATAAAATCCATATCAAGGCAACCCCGGAAGAGCAAACCTAAGAAACTTCGTACCAGCCCCAACCCCATCAATCAACGTGTGGCAAGAGGCAGCGCAACAGAATTTCGACGGCACCCGGTGAAGGCGGCCAACCCGTAAACAACGGGACTAATCAGGAATCACAGCAGGACGAACAACCGGGAGGACAACCACAGTCAGGAGCTTCAATCCCCCCCAGTGGTAAGCAGGGAACCACTCAAACAGTTTTAACACATTAATGCACGAATTGAACAAATTAAACAATAAGATAAACCTAAAAAATACTATTCTAGCGTTAAACAGCTAAATTCTATGTTAGTAACCTCTCCAGAGTGGAGGCGATACAATATTACAGACATTCGCACTGAAATTCTGACGAAATTAAATAAAAATCAACATCTTAAATTGGAATTCGAAGGAATAGCAAATAAAAAACCTGATTAACGAATTTCTAACACCATAAAATAGTATCATTATACAAATAAACTAAAAAATACATAAACTCAAAACAAACATTTAATCTACAAAGAAGCAAGAGAGGAGGAGGCGTAGCGATACTCGTAAAAAAGAATGTCCCACATTCTCCCTCCCTCAAGTTGATACTTCGAAGGATATTTCAATAAAACTTGAAAGTAACATTGTAATTACTGTCCTATAATCCCCCCTTAACAGTTACCCCAAAGATTCAGGCACTAATGGCAGGAAACGACAGGTACCTGATCGTAGGAGACCTAAACGCCCCCAAGGGCAATAGTTAGATGGAAATACCCTGTCTACCTTCTGTTGACAACTCGCCGCGGTGGTAGTCCCTATAACACTATTACCCCTCTAATAACACAACCCCCACTTATATAGATATCATAATAAATAAAGTTATAACCACCCCATTCACCCCACCTCCCTCCCTGTCCAGCAAGGACCACAACCCTGTAATTTTAATAAATAACAATAGAAAACAAACAAAATAGGCAAGTGTATGACTACAAGAAATGTAATTGGCAGAAATTTCGAAACCATGTCAACAATAATTTAAAAATACAAGAAATATTGAATCCCCCGCGGAGCTTGACGGTGCGCTGGAACGGTTTGTTTCCGTACTCCGGCCGCTCGCGACATTAGCACCCGAAAAATAATACCAAGCTCAAAGAAGTCATCCCTAGGACATTCTGAGACTCATAACGTTTAAAAATAAAATTAAACATATGGCAAAGACACAGAGGCCAATTGATTTTATACGCTGAGAGTCTGCAGAATACCGTCAGGGAAAGACTTGACCACACAGAATGAGGCTTGGCCAAAAAATCCTGGTCTGAGTACGGGGAGCACGTTCTGCGCATGGTCAAGTCTTAAAATGGAAACCAGCCGGTACCACTCTCATAGATGGCGGCACAGAGGTGCTGAGGGACGCCGATAAAGCGGAAGTCCTTGCAAGATCTCCAGGCCGTCAGCAGTGACCTCCAAACTACTTACACAAAATGACGTGACAAGCAGTACAATATTACAGGACAAATACATAATACCGATAGGAAACTAGAAAAATACTAACCTCTCCAGAGGAAAATCCGATTAACAATTCTTCCAAACAACAAGGCTCCGGGCGGACATATCCCAAATATAATTCTAAAAAACTTACCCCGGAAAGCCTTGATACAATTCACGTATATTATAAATGCAGTCATTAAAATTCACATTACCCCACCCAGTGGAAGACCAATTCATCCCTATCTTAAAACCGATAAACCACCGTCGTCGCCGGAAAGCTCCCCTAACCTTCTAGACTCAATGTCAAAGTGGCGGAAAAAATATCCTGAAACGCTTAATGAAATATATAGACAAAAAACACTTATACCCGCCGCAACAATTCGGTTTTAGGAAGGGGCATGGTACTGTTCTCCCATTGGCAAGGTTAACACAAGACGCGATATGGGGATTTAACCATAAACAATCCACAGTACTTATGCTACTAACGTGGCGATAGCTTCGATACAGTTGGCATGATGGTTTAATATATAAATTGTCAAAATTTATAAGTCCCCCACACCTTAATACTAAAAAGCTACCTCCGCGGCCGAAAATAAAAGTAAGAGTAAACTGTGCCCTCTCAGCCACCCTGTAACTGCAGGCGTCGCCCAGGGAACTGTATTGTCCCCAATATTATATAACCTTTAACGGCGGAATACCGTTAACCCCAAACGCCGTAACCCTCAATACGGGACGACACGGCAGTCTACGCGACGTCGATGACAGGCAGACAGCCGCGCAAAAGATAAACATATATACCCAAACTACAAAATTACATGCCGACTGGAAGATAAAATTAAACAAATAAATCCGAGTGCTGATTTAACCAGAAATTCAGAGAACAAAAATATTTACAAAAATAAAAATAAATAATAAAACCATACAGGAACGGAGGACGGCCAGTTATCTAGGAGTAACCCTGGACAGATGGCTATCCTTTAACCGCATATAAAAAAGCGATACAAAAAACATACGGAAACTTAGCAAATTATACCCGTTGGCAAAAGAGCAGTAGCCTATCGTAGAATAAGTTACTCTTATATAAAACAATTTTCAGCCCATTCTCACCTATCTCCCCGTGTGGCAAAGAGTAAAGATCAGATAATAGATTAAAAAACAAAATAAGTGTTTTAGCCAACAAAATCGATATTAATATACGCGAATAATGAAAAAACTCATTCCAGTATATGGCAGAATATATAGCGGAAGAGCGACAAACTTTATAACGAAATCTGGTTAGTACTCTAGGGATAACAACCCGGTCGATATATAACCTATACAAATTTGCAAGGGATTCTCCCTAACACCGTAATATTATAAATCAACAATTTTTCACACAAGAATAACAAACAAAAATAAAGTAAAACCAAATAAAACTATTTTTACCTATAATAATACCTTTATTTAAAAAAGTTATATTTTACGTTCCCCACAAATTATTTTAAGCAGGTTTTTTGTCGTTATTGTTTTCCTGAATATAAAAAAAATAAAAGAAATACCTAATAAACTATAACTGGGCATTATTTCATCTAGAATGAAGTAGTAAAAAACCGCTGACGAATAAAGAGAAGAAAAATTTAATGAGAAATTGTAAATTCGAAAGAGTGGGCCCCACGGCCAGGCGAGGCGAGATCGCGCGGCTATGTATCGCCTCGCCGAGCAAAAATACATAATATATGTACACATACCTTTAAATGCGAATATTATTGTATATAGATTTTAAATATCAAATAAACGTATTTTAATGGTAATGGTTTTACATTTGTTTAAACTACATAAATTGTGTCAGTGACAAATATTTAAAATAATACATGTTTCATTTATAAAATCGTAAAATCATAACTGTTTTTAATTTTTTCAAATGTTATAAGCAGTTATTCAAATGTTAAATTAGCATATAATGACAAAAAAAAATCAAGGGAAACTTGTGATTTTTTTTTTCATAAAATGGCTGCCTCCGGACAGATCTTGGAAACGGCTTGCAAAATATTTGCGAAATATTTTTTTTTTTTTCGTAATCACCGGGTAAATTTTTTTATACTTGCGATTTTTGCAAAATTCTTATTTTGCTTAAAGATACAATTATTGTAAAATCTCACAGACGAAATGTTGGGATGAAATAAAAATTCAAATTACCATAACTTTTAAAGATCTCAAAATATCAAGAAAATCACAATTATAAAAAAGACTTTGTATTTACTCGGTGATTATGAAAAAAATATTTCGCAAATATTTTGCATGCTGTTTCCAAAACCTTTAATTACACAAATTGCTGTTAAATAAATAATGTTCCTAAAATAAACAATAAATAATAAAAAATATAAATACGTACAAGATGTATATGTTCATAATCTTTAAAATTAATTTAATAAAAATACCTGTTTTCACTATTATTATATTCACATTAATATTGAAAAACTTATCATTTTCACATCAGCTAACCAGTTGACCAGATTCATTAAGTGGAATCAAAGTTTTAAAAAATGTTCATCAAAGTACAACTTATATATAATATAAACAACGTCTGGATATGTTACGGAGTTTCTGTAGTTTCAATTATAAATAGGTTTAAAATAACAATACAGGGTGTGTCTTAATTTCATGTCAATATTTTCGGAAGTGACTCTAAAAAATAGTTCTTCGGCTATAAGATCTATTTGACTGCTTTCAACTTCAAATTGACTTGATTAACGTTTTATTTAAAAAAAGCTTTAGTTACTGGTAAGAACAAATAAAACGTTCATTTGTATACATATCAACATATTGCAATATTACAACAAAAATCAGCGTGTGTAGAACTGACACTGAATTTAAGATACCATACATAAAAAACTCAAATATTTTCTGGAAAGCGTCAAACGAAAACAATACATATTTTTTAAGTTATGGAATCAATTAACAATTTAATCGAGAAATATACATTTAATACGCTTTATTATAGACAAGTGCTACGGGTAAACTGAATTAAACCTACACTTTATAGCCGTTGCACTATAAAATAATGTATTCATGTAGTCATTTTGCTTTCTCGCTAATAAATTTTGAAAAAAATGCTAACCAGCTATTACGTTACACACACAACAATAACTTGTACTCGATGTAGATAATGTCACCTAGTGTTTCATTTAATTCTGCTCAAGTTAACGAGACATGTATACGATCTTAGAATCACTGTGCAATATTTTTAATCCAAACAAATTAATTAACGTATCAGAAATGTATTGAGGACCTAAAGGAGTGTCTAAAAATTTCGCAGTCGTACTGTGACTGTCGTTTTGTTCCAAGAATCTTAAAGGTATAATAAATTACTGTCCGTATTTGAATATTCTTGTTTTTCCATGTTGACGAAAACAAAAAAGCACACTATACAACTAGAAGATGACAAAAATTATACTATTGCTTAACAAAAAAAAAGTAACGGTTACACTAGTAAAACCATTTTCATGGCATGCTATTGAAATCTAAAAGGATTTGTTAAGAAAATACATATATTTAATATTAAAAAAAAACTGCCAAACAACTAAAAACATGGGTATAGGGAATACTAATATAGATGCAGAATTGCAAACAACCTTGAAAATATATAGTTTCTTCAAGTTTCCCAGAGACATATTAGCTTCAGTCCAAATTTTCCAAAAAATAAGTCACGTCTATCGACCAATCCCTAATAATTTGATTTTGAAAATGAATTTTTTCGATGAATCTCCCTGTATGTTATGTTCCTTACGCCAAATGCCACATGTTACCTAATAAACGCCCGATTAGTTTTTTGGCAATATTTTATTTTTTGTGTTTTTTATTTGTTGACATAGGGTGTTATTTGTTTTATAGGTTATTTTATAATTCTACTTTTTCGTACCACTCGTATATTTTTATTAAGGGGAAAAATAGGTTTAGGACTATTTTTTTATATTATTTAGCATAGAAATTTATTACGTATGTCTTCGTTAATATTTCCCATAATACATTGATGTCTTTTGTAAATATGTTTTACGCAATGTATGGCTACTAGGCAATGGAAAATCGGATACATATTTGGCAAAAAAACGTCGACCACGTTCCACGCAATGCTACATTCGCAAAACATTATGAACAAATCGAACCAAAGTTCCTCTATTCTAACCGTACCAGGTATATTATTCTTACACTCTCGGCGTGCACGAAATATACAGGGTGAGTCAGAAAGAATGGGACAAGACTAAACTGGAGACACCAAAATATTATGCTTGAGTTCAACATGCCTTATACCAATGTCACTGGTTTAAGAGATACAGCGTGTTCAAAGTTAAAATTTTATTCTGAAACATCTCAATAACTGAGAACATTTTGATAGTATAAATCTGAAAATTGGTGCTTTTTATTTTTTTGGTGTGAGAATTACGAATTTTAAGCTTATTTTGACGTTGCTCCCAGAGGGCGCTAGTTTCACCATATTATTTTGGTAAATTATCTGTTGAGACATGGAGGTAGGAGAGTAAGAGAAGTCGAGAGAACGCTCAATTCTATAGAGAAAAGGTGTTCTTGTTTAGGTTGTCTAAATCTATCGGTTTTTAAGATATTTGCATTTAAAAGCTTCAATGTATTTTTGTTGATTTTGTTAAATTTGACAAATGTTGACACAAGCCTACTTAGAAAAAATATAGTTATATCAGCGCCTGAAAAAAAAAACAGCAAAATACATTGAACCTTTTAAATGCAAATAACTCAAAGACCGATAGATTTAGACGACCTAAACAAGAATACCTTTTCTCTGTAGAATTCAGCGTTCTTTTATATTCTCGACTTGTTTTACGCATGATTCAACAGATAAAAACTATGTTTTAATTTACCAAAATAATACGGTGAAACTAGCGCCCTCTAGGAGCAACGTCAAAATAAACTTAAAATACATAATTCTCACACCAAAAAATAATAAACTACCAACTTTCAGATTTATTCTATCAGAACTTCCTTAATTATTGAGAAATTTCAGAATACAATTTAAACTTTGAACACGGTGTATTTCTTAAACTGGCGACATTGATATAAGGCATGTTGAGCTCTATCATAATATTTTGGTGTCTAGTATCTCCAGTTTAGTCTTGTCCCATTCTTTCTGACTCACCCTGTATATCGACAATGGCAAGTTATACATAAAATATGTTTTCCGTCTATTTTCAATCATCTTTTTAAGTCTATTTGCAAATGGGAACGACTGTGTCATTATTCCAGAAATCCACACAAAATCAGGTAATATGTAAATGCAGTACACGAATTCACGAGTGACTAAAAGTCGCGACAAAAAAATTGTTTTGAATGCGGCGGTCGACCCGTTTACATCGGCGCGCCGGCAGCCGGTAGCGAGTCTTACGGAGAAAGTATATTACAGAGTCCTGGGTTCCCGCGAAGCCTTCGTTCGAGATAACATTCTATGCACTACGGGTTCTTTAAGGGCACGGGTAGCCGAGTGGGTTAAAGCGCCGTCTTTCCAGTCGCGATACCTCTGTGCGCGTTGTTCAAGTCCCGGCCGGGGTAGCGATTTTTAATTGTCTCGCTTTCTCCGTCAGGGCTTGATATGCAATCACTAATACACTAGTGTATAGATGTGGATGCATAGATGCCAATCCAACCGCACATGCCCTAGATTTGGTAATGTTCTGAGTTTTCTGGGTTTCCTCAGAACTGTAAAGCAAATGCGTTACCGAAATAATCTTAAGTCGCTCCCAGTGCGCCATGGCAAATAATAATAATAGCCACTCCTTCCCGCACAGGTCCCTGAGAGGACCTAAGGGGTTACTCTTCGGAGTAATTATAGGGTGAGTTTATTATTATTATTATTATTATTACTACAGTGGCATGCACTACGCACATACGGTTTATACTTTAATTATCATAGAGTTGTATAGTGCCGGCTCTGCGTGACAACATACTTTTCCGGGCCTTAGTAATACTTTTCCGGGTATTTCCGGGTATTTCCGGGTACTTAGTAATGACACATTTCTCTTAGTACTCTAGTTTTGGCAGAACTCTAGTTTTAAGGAGCAACTGGACACAGTTTAACAGTTAAACATTTATAATTTTGAAGGAGAATAGTTATAAAGAAACAGCATATTTTTTATTTTAATAAAATAAAATTATAATACCTACATTCAAGTATACAATACAAAAAATGCAAACATTAATAATGTTTCAAACGTTTTTACAAATATTGATGTTTAATCATATGCTACTATCACGCAATTAATTTTTAATAAATACATACATATGAAAAACTAAACCGGAGGAAATTGTAATTCAGTCTTGAGGTAACCGATGAAACCTACAAACTTCATAAAAACATTTCATATGCTTACTAGTCCAGTCAGTAAAAACATTGAACCTCGTAAAAGGCGGGCTAGAAGCTTTTGTTTCATTTGTTCTTAAAACGAAAATTATATAAAATTCAATCATCTTTAAAATTCTGTATAAATAAACAGTCACTATGATTAATCGATATTTCGGAAAAAAGAAACTGAAAATTCCCCTGATTTTTGGCTGCCAAAAAATGATCTCATGATGAGCCAGTTGGATAACTTGGTTTTTCATGTAGCACAAATATTGTAGCAAAAAAATAGCTTCTACCCCACCAAGCAAGGCAAGCAATTTTTTCCGTACTTACTGACGGAGCTATACGGATATCTGATACCCCTTTCTTATTCTAGCCTAGGAATGATAGCCAAAGTAGGTCCAATTTTTCAAAAAATACCTCGTGTTAAAAAAAGTTAATTAGCTAAAAAAATAGTGCAATTTGAGTGCATCCGTTTTGGATCAAATCGGTTTGTAGGAACATAACTAAAAAAAATTCATAAACGTGTGAAAAACATGGTTTTTTCACTTTTTTAAGTACCAAAAAAATATATTTCCGAAAAACAAAAAATAGCACGTTATAGCGCTTAAAAAAGACGAAGAAAATCAGTTTTTTAAAAATTAAAATCGGTTCACAACTTTTGCAAAAAAAAAATATATATATAAAAACCTTCGAAAATTGCCCTTTTTTTACTATCAAATTAGTCGGCCTACGAGAGTCGCAGGGATTTCCGCGACTGACCAAATTGTAGCTCTTTTCGGCGGCTACTTACAGTAAAAAATTTTATAATTTGATCAAAAAAATATTCATAACTTTTGGCGCAATTCGAAAAATTGTAAAAAAAAGGTGTTTTCGAAAGATGGCCCGCCAATTGTCATTAACAGTCCTACGGTAATTTTTCAAAGTGCGTTTGGTTCGTGAAGAGATGCTCTACAATCATACAATGGACCAATTTTGTCAAATTTGAGGAAGTATCTCAAAAATGACATTGAAAAAATGGGCTGTTTTGCGTTTCGAACGCCCAATGGAAGGGGAAAGGCCGCATGGTGGGAGAATTCTCTCAATTCGAGCGCACGAAAGCAGTCGCGCCAAGCAGTCGAGAGTTCCCCACCATGCGGCCTTTCCTCTCGCTCGAGTGCCCGAAACGCAAAACAGACCGGTTTTCAATGTCGTTTTTCAGATACTTCCTCAAATTTGACAAACTTGGTCCATTGTATGATTGTAGAGCACCTCTTCACGAACCAAACGCACTTTGAAAAATTACCGTAGAACTTTTATTGACAATTGCCGGGCCATTTTTCGAAAACACATTTTTTCGAATCGCGCCAAAAGTTAAGAATATTTTTGATAATTTTTTGTTGTAAGTAGCCGCCGAAAAGCGCTACAATTTGGTAACTCGCGGAACTCCCTGCGACTTTCATAGGCCGAGTAATTAGATAAAAAAAAGGGCAATTTTCGAAGGTTTTTTATTTTTTTTTTTTGCAAAAAGTTGTGAATCGATTTTAATTTTAGAAACTGGTTTTCTTCGTCTTTTTAAGCGCTATAACGTGCTATTTTTTGTTTTTCTGAAATAATTTTTTTTTGGTACTTAAAAAGTGAAAAAAACCGGGGTGTTCACACGTTTATGATTTTTTTTGATTATATTCCTACAAACCGATTTGATCCAAAACTAGTGCACTCAAATTCCATTATTTTTTACTTCATTATCAATTTTTTTTTAACGTCTTTCATAGGCTATTCTATAAACCTTCTTCCTCCTTTTCACCCTACGTATAAAATCAGATATCATTTTTCAATTAAATTGGCGATAAATTAACATACATAAGTATTGTCGTCGTACGAAACCCCCGCGGTGATGCGATCATCTGATATGTTCAGCACCATGTGGAAATGTGAAATTATCCACGTAAAATAAATGTTGTCACCTCTCAAAATGCTGGAAGTTTCTATTACGATTTATGTGAGGCTATTGTACGCCATTATCTTCCTCGCGTTACTTGATTTATATGAATCCGTAGGCATCTTTAAAAATTATCGAATATGCCGCTGTACTCGACGCCACAGATTATATATTTATTTGAGGAATTTGTGAGGGAAAAGGAATATAGTTTGATATATAGTATTCTCATATTTTAACAGCACCTGTGGTTGAATATCAGAAAACGAGTTTTGTCGGAAGAGGTCCCCGTTGTGGTGTTTGATGTAATTCTATGCTTATCCGTGAATAAAACGAGTAATATTTCATTTAAAGTGTGAATCATCTAAAATTTCCATCAGCAGTAACTTACTTAAATGCCGTTAGATCTACGGAATAGTTTAAACACATCCTACTGTAGCCTTTCCCAAAACACCTTTAAGCGGAGTGTATGGAAAGGATTTTCAAAAAATCAATTTGTGAAAACAAAATAAATAATGAATGAATATAAAAATACGGTGGGCAAATTTAAGAATTTGCCTTTTTGAAAGGGGTTTGAAAAGGATTTTCACAATAGTTATAGAAAAAGCTGGTCATAAAGGTCACACAGGTCGCAATGGTCACAAAGTTCAAAGAGGCCATAAAGGTCACATTAGTCAACAAGTCCATACACTTATATAGATCATAAAAATCAAATAGGTCATAAAGACCATGAAGGAATAAATTTCTTAAAGGCCATAAAGGTTACATCCAGATCTTTACAATTTTAAAAATATTAACTAATGTTTTTAGATATTCACTCTAATTAACTATGGAAAAATTAGATGTGGAAGTAATGATTCCTTAGTGAGGATGAAATACAATGTTCGATAACCTGTATGTTACACTTAACACATATATTTAGAGCAATCTCTACAGATATCTACTTATATATTAATAATATATATATTCATGATATACAATGTGGAACAGCCAAGTGGAATAAATTTAGTAGCTCCATTATTATGCATTTTTTTTTTGGAAAATCCTGAGACACATCAATTTCTAATTCTAAAATGACAGCTTGCGACGTAAAAATGTCATCTCTAAATTCAACCCCCTTCAAGTGACAGCTACAACCCCTAAATTTTCAAACTGGAGGTAGGGGCTTGTGATACTTCATTTGAAAGGTATTTTAATCTCTATTCAAAACTGCTATGGTTTAAATATTATTGCAGAAATTAACAAGAAAAAAAAGATAAGTTTCTCCTGCGTAACTCTCGTTACATTCTACTAAAACTTTTATAAGTAACACTATTTGTCAATTTTAGGTTCTGAAATGTTAATAATAACAAAATATTAGTGTCTGTAATTGCCGACATTCCCTACTGTAAGATAAAAACTTACTAATAAATACGTACAATTTTTTGCTAGACAATCGAACGACAAAAACGAGTCAGCAGCAAAAAAAACAAACCTGAAATTCAAGAAGTTGGCCATTATCAGCTTTAGTGAAATTACCTAGAAACGTGCTTGTCATTGTAACAGTAGTTAACAGTTATCAGTGTTAAACTTCCACAACTTCCAGGTAATGCAATATGGTTCCAGCAGTATGGTGTACCAGGACATTACGAAGTCAATGCCTAGCAATATATCCACACAATCTTTGGATCCAAATCGTTGGATAGGGTGACGTGGTTCTGTAGAATGGCCTGCACGATCACCTGATTTCACGCCATTAGACTTCTTCCTATGGGGATATGTAGAAAATATGGTCTACAAAACGAAACCCGACGATTTAGCTGACTTAAGAAGAAGAATGACACTTGCAATTAGGTCGATTACCCCACAGATGTTAACTAACATTAGAAGACATTTCTATTTACGTCTAGGATGCTGCCAAGATGCTGGAGGCATGCATTTTGAACATCTGCTGCATTAATAATGCGTTGTTTTTTATTTTAATGTAACGAATTTCATACGCTGGAGAAACTTTTTTTCTTGTTAATTTCTGCAATAAAATTTAAAACCATAGCAGTTTTGGATAGAGAATGAACAGACCTTTCAAATGAAGTATCTCAAACCCCTACTTCCAATTAGAAAATTTAGGGGTTGTAGCTGTCACCTGAAGGGGGTTGAATTTAGGGATGACATTTTTACATTGCAAGATTTACAACGTCATTTTAGAATTATAAATTGACGTGTCTCAGAATTTTCTAAAAAAATGCATAATAATGGAGCTACTGAATTTATTCCATTTGGCTGTTCCACACTGTATATTTAGAGCCATCTGTAGAGATATATTCATAATTCATATATATTCATGATATATTCATATATATGATTGCTCTAGATTGTTTGAATATCTTCGAATATTATATTGCTGAGGATTGAAATATACATTCGTATTCTATATAGACAGTTTTAATGGGCTGATAATGACCCTTTGATATCCAAATTGAATACCCAAGAATTTTCTAGGAATGCATCAGATAAAAACAATTGTTGTTCTAACCTTCCATTTTTGTCTAATCATAACCAAAAGACCTTTTGAAGATACGAAAATTTAAAATTCCAGCAGTTAAACCTACCATTCCACCATTATCTAATTTCTAAAAACTTTTGTTTGTAAAAAAAAAATGCATACTCGGTCAACGGAGTCTTAATAATTTAATAAATAAGTTCAATTTTTATACGCAAATGTTTGAAATCAATGTATTGACTGGTATTTATGTAACTTCAAACTCCTTAAAAAAAACCTTTAAATTTATGATTTTACTTCTCAACATGTAGTCCATAAAATATATACATATGTATGTACATGAAATGATAATTATTGCCTTTACATCATATTGAATCTTTTATTGCATAGAAATAGTCATTATATGCAAATGAACGATTTTAACGCTTTTGCTAATAATTTGTTATTTGTAGTTGTAGATTATTAATCTGTTAATAGTATTGCTAACATGTTTCCTAATTGAGTTCACGGAGAAAAATGTTTTTATATTCAATTGTTGCTTTCGTGTTTATACCCACTCAAACGTGTTTTAGAACATCTATTGTTGAATGTGTCGATGGATTCACTAATGTAAAAACCCTTGGAAATGCAGTAAACATTTTTTCTTAGGCTTATATACATATGTATAGACTTTCAGTATTAAAAAAAAAACTTTAGCAAATATGATGATAAGAAAACCTTCGTTCAACATGGTTCCGCGATGTTGTCACTAGTCACTAATACTGGATAAAATAACTCGCATAATAGGAAAATATTGACTTGGTATTGGTTTTTAAATATTTTTTTACATTTTTTAATACCCAAAACAAATCTTTTGATATACAGTTTCCCTAATGGTTTTTCAGGTATAGGAAAAATCACAAACATGAAAATTTAAAAATGCGATATTTCGGCGAAAAAAAGAAGATATTTGAGAAAACTCGACGGTATTTGAAAGAGGAAGACTTGTACTATAAGACTCCACACATGTTTTTTTGAGGAAAAAAAATTTACGGTACTACATAATCCTCAAATATGTCAAAAAACAGTGTTTTTTGCACTTTTATATTAGGGTATCTCAAAAAAACTGACGTGATAGAGTAATTATAAGCCCGGATTTATTTTCAGCGGGAAAAATTACTTCGGAAACAACTACTCATTTCCCTGAGGCACAAAATTTTCAAAAATTTTGCAGGGTAATATTTAAAAATTAAAAACTGAAGGTTTAAAAATTAACATTTTGATGAGTTAATTTTTCTTAATTTAGGTAAAAAGTTATAGTTCATATACATATTAGTATTCTTTCTGCAACAGATAATTTAATATACATATGTAATATATTTGGAATTACTAAAACAAATCAACCATTAAATATGTAAATGCCCCATTAAGAGCTTTAAGAAGTATTTCCTATATCTGCCTGATTAATCCATGAAATTGTTTTTCTACAATTTGGTAAATGTATTGTGTTAGAACAATAGTTTGAAGGTCATTATGAGGTTCAAGTATTTAATGCTTGCTTAATAACGTCAAACTCATCTCAGTTACAGTTCTAAAATATCCCAAATTAACAAATCAGAGAAATGGTTTTGTTTGTAAAAATTTCGAAAAAACCGATTAAAAAAAGTTGTTCAGCTGTTTACTCTGGATCTACATACGAGGTGTTGCTATCAAATAATCGAACTGATGCTGCTACTAGGGCGCTGCGAGCGTGTCGCGACAAGTTTGAACAGAACTGTTTCTGGTGATACTTTCCCCACCTTGAGCTCAAGCCAGTGGGTCGCTCAGTTTGACTGGAACAGTCGTTTGAATTAGTTTACGCATCAGTGACGCGTCGAAAAAAGTGTTCAGATGGAGCAACGGGTTAATCTCAAGTTTCTTGTTAAACTGGGGAAAACTTTTATAGAAGCTTATGCAATGTTAAAAAACAAGTGTACGGAAATGAATGTTTATCCTGCACACAAGTTTCTGAATGGTTTAAATGGTTTAAAGAGATACGTGAAATGACCGAAGACGATTCGCGCTCCGGACGGCCCTAAACGTCAAAAACGGACGAAAACATTGAAAAAACTGGTAAATTAATCAACGAAGATCGTCGTCTAAGCATCCGAGGGCTTGCTGAAATAATAGGAATCAACAAAGAATGTATTCGCCAGATTTTGAATGAATATTTCAACATGCGCAAAGTTTTCGCAAAAAATGGTGCCAAAACTCCTCACTTCCGAGCAAAAGGAATCAACAATGAACATTTGCGCTGACGTTCTAAACAACATTGACACTGATCCGGGTTTGTTAGACACTGTGATTACTTGTGATGAGTCGTGGTTTTTTACTTACGACCCCGAAACAAATCACCAATCCATGCATTGGAAGAGCCCAAACTCGTCAAAGCAAAAAAGCCAGGATGAGCAAATCCAAATTCAAAGCGATGGTGATCATCTTTTTTAACATTCGAGGCATTGTTTACGTTCACTGGGTCCCTGAGGGTGAGACGGTCAATTAACATTATTACATCAAGATTCTAACGGCCCTTCGTGAGCATGTGAGAAGACGAAGACCCTGTTTGTGGAAGACCAAAGAATGGACGATCCACCAAGACAATGCACTGGCCCATTCTGCTTTGTCAACGCATTTTTTGCAAAATACGGCATTACTGTGTTGAAACATCCACCATACTCATCCGACCTTGCTCCTTGTGACTTTTTTTATTTACCAAGGTCAAATCGGCGCTTAAGGGGACAAGATTCGAAAGTGTGGAAGCGGTTAAAGCAAAAGCGACCGGGGGTTCTGAACCAACTGACAGAGGCGGACTTCCAGCACTGCTTTCAACAATGGAAAAGTCGTATGGAGCGGTGTAGAGATCGTCAAGGGGAGAACATTGAAAGCGAAAAAGTTGCTACTGTAATTATTGTTAACGAATAAAAAGTGTTATGACAACAGTTCGGTTATTTAATAGCCACACCCCTATATATACATGTATAATAGTTATAGCTACCTCACTATAAATCTGAGTTACCGTTTTAGAAGGATGTGGGATTTTCCGGTCCATATATTTTTCGAGAAAATCACGTAAAACAGGGTTCTTTAATTTGTTGTAAAAACGCAGGTTATTAGACCTCCAAAAGGCATGGCTGTTCACATGCCTTGTTACTTTAGATTTATCTGAAGAATTTATAGATATTTCACAAAAAGTACAAAATAGGTCATTTCCCCTAATACGTAAATTCCCATAAAAGTCAGGATTACTGTCAATCCATGTTGGAAATAGTTCTTGTCTATTTTTGCGTTCCTTTGGCATGTTCAATCCGCCCTTACGTTGTCCAAGCACTCTAATTCACAATAATAAAAAGGTATTTTCGACGGAGCGTGATTCTAAACTGGTTTTTTGCCCATGTGATATTATGAATGATTTGTTATTACAAGCGCACAACACTACCCATTTTGGGCCTCTCGTATGGCAAACACGGGCAGTCTATAATGCGCTGTATTGTGCCAGCCGTTATTTTAAATTAATTATTAATTACATGGTTTGTATAGACTATTTTACATACAATTCCGTGTTCCCCCCTGATGCGGTCCTGTTTTTTTTTTAAATTCCAGATGTTCATAAAGTTCATTTTTCAAAGTTTAGAATCTATAATTACTAGTAGTAAACTAAAAACGTCAGTTTTGGTAACATATGTTTCTTTAATATATGATAAAAATCTTGTATTATGCCTATACTTTTTCATCTTTTTATTTCTTAAAGTGTTTCTCAGCGGTGGCAGCCACCTTTGTTTTTTTTTTTTTTAAATAATACACATAACACCATGGTTAAAGTTTTTTTTTAATCAATTTAATCAATTTAATATGCACAAACACGTCATCCTATCATGTGTTGTCCTCAGTATACCAATAATTCGAATTCTCAAGTCGTTCACATTTTTTGATCATTCCTTATTATACGTAGTCTTCAACGTATCCCCGTAAAACCCACAGGGGATCAAATCAGGTGACTAGGCCGGTCATCTGATTTACCTGACTTTTTCTTGTGGAGTTGTGGGCGTGATAAACTTCATTGTCACCCTGTATATTTACAGCTTCTACCCGTAATACATTCTCATTGCAAAGGTAACGTAAACAAGCTACTGGCCGCACCCACAATTCTTAAATTTTTTTATAGTTATTGCATAAATTGGAAAATATTAGTCACTCGACATTAATTGTTTCATTATCTATTTTAAATATAAAAATTCTGTATCTCATTATCTACCGTTTATCGATTTACCTATACATAAAATTGTTATAGCAAAGTGTTAACGAAAAAAAAACAAACCAAAAATGCATATATCTAGTTCATAAAAAAATAGGGAAATTGCTGACAATAATTGAATAAAGGCAGGGCCTTTACATTACTAACAAACAAGGAGAAAAAAACTTATTCAGTGAATATATTAATTGCGGTTTAAAAAATTTAATTTACCGTGAGTCAAAGTCAAGGTTCGAGAAAATTGGAAATATGAGATCATTGGACGGTGAATTACCCAAGCCTGTTAAATAAAAAATTACGTCTTCTCCAAGAAAACGAAATATCATTCAGCGGAACTATTTTTACAGTAAGATGTGATGAATGAAATGTAATTTAGGAAACTGGAAAACACTGTTGATTAATGACACATTAAAATAATAATTTACTATTACAGTTAAATCCTCCTAAAGTGGAATACAAAAATATATGTTTCAAGTTATTGAATGATTCACTTATTTCTTAATGATATCATGTCTAAAGTCCAAAAAATTAACATTAAGACTTCAGGTTAGTACATTTTCTTCTTTAGATACCATCATGTACAGGGTGATCAATTTATCATAGGAAGTGAGTTTTTCTCAGAAACGGCTGAGAAAAATTAATTTTTGTGAACGGTGAGTGATTACTTTACTGTGTTTACTGTGAAATATTAATTTTTGTGAAAAGTTAAATCACTTTTACTTACCTTCACTCAAATTTAAGCAAGAATAAAAAATATGTCGTGACAGCGACGCCTCAAAAATTTTTTTCAGTACATACCTTTTTTATTTTATCTCTATAAAGGTATATTAATTCTAATGAGTTCTTTTTCTATTTAAGATTTTTTTTGTATCTTGAATATTTAAAAAGTTATAGTCGATTTATTATAGACTATCCTATCTATTTTTCTAGTAAACTGCTAGCTAAATAAAAATAATTTCTGTATAAGAATATTTCAATATATTTGTTTTTACTAAAAAATTAAAACGAAAATAAAAATATAGCTTAATGATACTAAGCGTCGCGACGCCTCAATTTTCTTTGCTATATACTTACCTTTTTTATGACTCCGTAAAAATATTTTTGATTTTTGCATTTATTTTGTATACAATTTTCATATTTTCATTATTTCAAAAGTTATTATTATTCATTATTTCAAATTCCTCTATAGTAAATATTGCAACATTTAAAATTTCATCTTTCCGACCCTATTGCCTATTTCAATATAATACATAAGTAAATGCGTTTTCACTTACGTCAAAAAAATATATTAAACCTAGATATCTTTAGATACCTAAATAATAAACAATATACATACAAATGTCCTAACTGAAATCTCTATAAATAAGTAAATAAAGTAACAAGTAAAATTAAAAGTTAATTATTTAATAAATGTTAAATATGAACACCATTGTTATTTAAGCACAACGCATAACGTTTTCTTAGTTCATTACTTAGTTCATACTGTTCTAATAAATAGTTCCACCTAATTCACACAGATGCAGTGATTTTTTGCTTTAAATCAAAACACAAATTGTTTTGTGCATAACCCATTTGTCTCAATTCGAATTCAATAACAATTATTTTATAAATGACATATAGTTTCACACCTATCCTAAAGTAACAATCAGGAGGCGTCCAAGAAAATAAATTTAAAATATAATGGGATATTTTTAAAATGTAATAAATTTTACGACTATAAAATGCTGAACAGGCAAGAGTTAAATCCTCGGAGTTTTTAAAGTTCAGTACGATTTATTACTCAGTTCTTCACGAAATACGCGCATTTCGCCAACTAAGTTGGCAACTTCAGGAGAAGATTAAAACCGTGGAAAACGTCAAGTTTTTTGTTTCTACGCCGAAGGTTCCAGTACCCACTCCAGTTCAGTTCTTATTTGCATTAGAATATGTCCTCAATAGTGTGAAATCTAGAAGAATGTCAATAGAATACGGGATCTTGTGAGCTCAGATCGTCGGTTGCGATAAGAATAATCGGGGTATTATAAGAATAATAATAATTTGAATCACACCACTGTTCATCAGATTTTGACTAACGAATGACCAAAAAACCTTTCGCATGAACAAAAGGACATCAGGAGAGAAACGTTTCTTGACTTTTTGGAATCGATTGAAAATTATCCCATTTTATAGAATGTGTCATTACTGGTGATGAGACTTGGGTGTTTGAGTACGACAAAGCATGGAATGGCACACTTCAAGCTCTCTACCACCCAAAAAAGCAAGAATAAACAAATCGAAGACCAGACCACGCATGCTGATTTGATTTTTTGATAGCCAGAAAATTGTATGAGTTTGTGCCCGCAGACCAAACAGTAAATGAACACTTTTACAGAGAAGTTCTTGAAAAACTTCGAAAAAGGATCATGCGTGTTAAACAAAACATGAAGAACAACTGGCTGTTGCATCGCGACAATGCGCCTTGTCACAGCCATTTCAGTAAACGAGTTTTTGGCCAGTAAAAACATTCTTGTGGCTCCTCAACCTTCTTATTCGCCTGACTTTAGTCCTTGTGACTTTTTTATCTTCCGGAGATTGTAAAATCACTTCCAGGGACGTCATTTTGAGACCATAGAAAACATTCAAACGGCTGTAACCGACCAGCTGAAGGCTATTCCAGTGTATGAGTTCGAGCACTGCTATGAAGAATGACAGAACCGTCTACAGAGCTGTGTGGCTTCCCAATAGAAAGAATGAAAAAAATCAGTCTCATTACTTAATTTACACACCTCGTACCTTTGTAATGATAAAGTAAAAAAAGGTATGTTACTGGAAAAATATTTTTTTGAGGCGTCGCGATGCGTAGCGTAATTTTTTTCTATTCTTGCCTTAATTTTGAGTAAGTAAAAGTAATTTGTAAGTAAAATTAAGGTAAGTAAAAGTGATTTGCCTTTCACAACAATTAATTTCTCGCAGCCGTTCCTGAGAAAATTCATTTCCTATGATAAATCGATCACCCTGTACATACATATAAGTATTATAAAAGAGCCATCCAAAAAAAAACTTCATCAAGCCTGGCTATGAACGAGAAAGATGGAAAATAGCGGTTATATCGAAGTTTTTCAGTTATGTCAAACTTTTGACAAGTGGCTGTCACAATTGTAAAATAAACAATGGCTGTCACGTAATTCGACAGCCTTGACAATTAAATAAGGTTATAAATTTAAGGCAGAATATAAATAAGTATTTTTTTTGCTCTGCCAACTTTGACGAAGTTTTTTTGGATTGACTGAATAAGATACGCTACAAAGTTATTCAAATTGATACTCCGTTATATTTCTTCGTGCTAACTCTATTACACAAGATTTCTCAATTCAAACGTAATTTATTAGTCATATATGTTTGTTAAATATAGGTAAAATTAATCTTTTTGTTTACCCAATCTCGTGCCTTTTTTTCATAATCTTTACAACCTATTTAATTAATTTCTGCTTTCCTCATTTTGAACAATTTACATTTATGAGCGAAAAATAATTCTCGTTATTTTAACAGAATCAAATAAAAAAAGTTTTAACAAAAAACGAAGACATCCTTTTTTGACCATCCATTACAAGAATGGTATTAACTCAAAATGATATAATTATTCTCTGTTTATCCACACCCTTGCTTGTTTTTTTTTTTTACTTTGTAATTTGGGCCAATAAATTCCTGTAATCGTGAAATTCCATTTATAAGGTCACACTTGATGCAATATTTGTTTGTGAGCCGCGGTCACTCTACATTTGCCTGCAATCGAGATTTCCCATACTGATAACTTACGTACCTATATATTTTCTGACATCACATGATTACCAATGCGCGGGTATAAAATTTTACGAGTGGAGGACTTCAGTGTGAGCCGTAGAGCTCGCAGTTGGCTTTTTATGGGACTTACATGCAAAGTTATAATCTAATAATTACCATGAATGACGCCCAACTAGTACGGACGTGGCATACAAGATGCCAACTTGCATAAATAAAATAAGAAGATATATGCTATTTTAAAATTACTAGAAGTGCATAGTGTAAAACCTACTAAATACCTATGACAGGGTTGCCAACGTGTCCTATTTCCCGAGATGGGAAAAATGCATATTTTTAATAAAAAAAATTACACTAGTTTTTAAATGCTCATAATGCTGCAGAGAGCGCCCTCTACAATCTATTTTACATCAAAGTTATTGACAAATTAAAATTCCTCGCCCAAAAAAAGCTCCCAATTACTAGATTTTGTGTCAAAACATTGGTGAATTTATTATTCACGAAAATTATAAATAAAAATATAACTTTGACAGCTAAGGTAAGTTCTAATTCTTCGAATCCGACCTTAGAATTCCTGTAGCACATCAGAATATCCTAATAATTTGGACCTAACCTAAAAATATTAAAAATGGCGTTTCTATCTATTTTCCAAATTTCTATCGATATTCCAGATTTTCTGAACAACATTTATAATCCCATCGTAAAGTTTAAACAATCGTGTATTTAACCTCTTGAGGAACGGTGGTACAAAAATATAACACCTTTTTTGTCTCAGTTTATTTAATATTTTATATATTTTTGCATACACGATATATTTATACGATATATTTTTGTATTTTACACATGCACATAAAAAAAAACTGGACGTCTTCCACGAATCACCGAACTACTATACTTTTGTCGACGCGCGTTTCGCCAACCAAGTTGGCGTCTTCAGGAGAAGATTAAAACTAAATTCTAGCCTACACACTTACACTATTTATACCAAATTTGTTGCCACGGTTCACTGAACCGTAACTGTCTTTGTTTATCAGAGCAAACAGTGGACTGGTGGGTATCGGACCATTGTCCTTATTCATACTATTGTTACACTTAATGATTTCTAAACTTTCAAAAGCATCCAACTGTCTACTGTTTGTTACATTTCTAATTAATTTTAAATTATTTATGTCTATCCTATGGTTGTTTTCAAAAGCGTGGTGGGCAACACAAGATTTTTCTGTTCTGCCATATTTTAAATGAGCCATGTGCTCTTTAAATCTAGTCAATATAGATCTTTTTGTTTGCCCAATATACTTTTGATCACAATCTTTACAACTTATTTCGTATATTCCTGACTTTTCGTTTTTTGTCGATTTTGTCTTTGGGGTTACCCAAAAGCGTCTGTAGTTTATTTTTAGAAGTATAAACCAAATTGATATTAATATTTTTTTAAAATTTTATCTAGTCCATGGGTGAATTTAGGTCCATATGGTAACGAAGCAAATTTCGAATGGTCAGTATCTGTACGAAAAGTAGTGGAATTGTACAGGGTTCTCTTAAATTTATGCTTCCTTATTAACATATCTATTAAATGGACTGAGTAACCGTTACTCTTAGCTATATTCTTAATTAATTGTTTCTCATGTTCAAACCTCTCTTTACTGAGGGGGAATTTTAACAAACGGTGAATTAGAAAATTAAAACTTGCCATTTTATGTTGAAAAGGGTGGTGTGAATCGTTGGGAATATATCTAAGAGTCGCGGTTTCTTTCCTATATACATCAAACTCTAACTTATTTTCACTATTTCTAATAACTAATACATCTAAAAATGGTAGCTGACAACAACCATAGGATAGACATAAATAATTTAAAATTAATTAGAAATGTAACAAACAGTAGACAGTTGGATGCTTTTGAAAGTTTAGAAATCATTAAGTGTAACAACAGTATGAATAAGGACAATGGTCCGATACCCACCAGTCCACTGTTTGCTCTGATAAACAAAGACAGTTACGGTTCAGTGAACCGTGGCAACAAATTTGGTATAAATAGTGTAAGTGTGTAGGCTAGAATTTAGTTTTAATCTTCTCCTGAAGATGACAACTTGGTTGGCGAAACGCGCATCGAGAAATGTGTAGTAGTTCGGTGTTTCGTGGAAGACGTCCAGTTTTTTGTTTCTACGCCGAAGGTTCCAGTACCCACCAGTACAGGATGCACATAAATACTTTCTTAATTCTTGTAAGTCTAAGTTATCAAAATTTTGTGCAAAATTGCTATAATTTATATATTTATTATGTTTGTTATAAACAAACAACGTAAAAAACGCATTTTTTTTAAAGAAAAAATAGGTTTTTCTATAACGTAGACAGCTGAAACTCTGAATTTTTTTCTACTCATACTCTATTTTCTTCTAATTTCTTCTACTCTACTTTTTTCACAATTTTTGGTACGTTATTTAAAAATATATATATATAACTTCGGAAAATGATTTTTTTTTAAGTTTATTATTCATTTATTATTATTTATATCTGCTTCCATGAATATATGTATTTAACTACATATGCTGAAAAAAAAAGAAGATCCCATCGCTGAGACAATTGGTCTTACAGATTTTCCTGGTTTATGTATTTTGTAAGACTTTTGTAACACCAAATGTCTCAGCGGTAGAATCCCCAACTTATAATTTGTTAAAATTGTTAACGAACGAGTTCGAAAATTTGTCTATTGCACAAACATGTTTTTCAGTTAAAAAATATAGTGAGTTCATTAACAATATCAAAAATATCCAGTTGCAAGAAGGTGAAATTTTGGTCTCGTTTGATGTATGCTCATTGTTTACAAGTGTCCCAATACCGCAAGCTTTGGACTACCTCAGGGAATTACTCGAATTAAATGGTTTGGAAATAACATAAAAACCAGTTAGAAAAGGTGATCAGTTTTCGCTTTTTTTGCGATTATGCATTAAGTGGAAAGCATTAATTGGAGTTACTGTCTAACTCGTCATTGTATTTTCCACAAGCGTGTTGGCGTTACTTCTATTTTACCTCTCCTATCTTTTAAATATTTTGTAAGTATTTAAATTATTCGTAAATTATGAAGATAGCTCCCATATATTTCACAGTTACTTAAATGTTTTGACATTCTGACTTTTTATAAACTTTAGTTTATAAAATGTAAATAATTCTACTGTCATAAAAACAAACGATTTATAAATTCATTATTATACTTTTTATGTACCTACCTGATATTTAGTAATGTATGAATAATGGTTAGAAAACAAGATATATTTTACTGGTGCAGAATTCTTGAAAAAAAAAATACAAATTCCTGTTTTACCTGTAAACCGAGTAACATAATGATGCTTCACAAAAAGCAGTCTGAGCAGTTCGTTTTTTTTGCAGATGTGTCAGCATCAAATATCTATGTAGGGGAGACCGGGGGTTAAATTAGCAGGGGAGAGAATTAACAGTTGTTTTCTAGTAAAACCGAGAACGGCATAATTTCGGAAGCGACTTGTCAGCAATGGACTAAAGCTTCTCTATATCCCATAATGCCCTAGTGTTCTTCGAAGAGTCAACTGACGCAGACTCTCACGCATCCGCAATTTTTGAAGGTACAATTCGTTGTTTATATATTTTTAGTACTCTACTGTTAATGTACTGTTAATACTAACTTAATGATCACCAGCATACGTTAATGTCAGCTAAAAATATTTGCAAACACAATTTTAGTATCTGGTACATACGAGGTGTGTAATTTAAGTAATGAGACTGGCGACGTAGCGCCCAATTTACTAACATTGCGAAGACGGGACTTGTAAGGGCGATAGGCTAACATGTAATGCACTTTCAGTACAAATTTGAACTTGTTAGACTCTTTTGTTTGTTCTTTGTGAGAGTATTTGTAAACTTTTTTTCTAGTGGATTTTAAAAATAAGTGATATTAATTTTGACGAACGCTGTGCGCAACGGATACTTTTGCAAAACTTCAGCATGCCTACCGAAACCGTGTTTTTTCAAGAGCCCAGGTTTTTCGATGGTTTAAGACATTCTCAGAAGGAAGAGAGTCAATTGTAGATGAATCACGCAGCAGAAGGACTTCATCTTCAAGAACCGATGAAAATGTCTATAGAATACGGGATCTTGTGCGTTCAGATCATCGGTTGACGACAAGAATGTTTGGGGAAGAGTTAAATTTGAATCGCACCACTGTTTATTAGATTTTGACTAACGAATTGGGGATGAGAAAAATCTGCGCTAAAATAGACTTTATTGTAAATTAAAGAAAAATTTACAAAAGGCGAAGTTCAGAGTAGTCACACAATGACCCCCTGCTCTTCCACTTAACCAGATGTAGAGCAATTCCTAAATAGTGTTAAGTCCAATGATATTATATCTTACATACATATGTATCTATCTATCGCAAATCTATATGAGTTGTATGAGACATTTAAAAGATAGATTATATGTGACATATGAAATGCTACATTAAGACCTAATTATATAATACATACCTACACCCATACAATATAAAACAAATTTTAATAATACACACATACAGAATTCTACAGTATAAAAAAATTACAAAGTGTACACAAACATCAAACAAATATAGAAGTAATGAAATGAAAGTGGATAAATAATGACAGAAGTGAAGTGGACTGAATTTCAACTAATTTTTGAATTGTTTTGTAATAGCAAATATTCAATACTTTTTTTAAATTTGTGGGAAGAAAATGTTTTAGTATTTGAAGGCACTCTGTTATACAACTTGCAAATGTTGTATTTAAATGATCTCTGAAAAACAGCTGTTTTATGGCTAGGAACAGTGAGCAGGTTTTTATATCTTACATTAACGTGGTGTATGTCTCGCCGGAAACTAATTTTATCAAATAAATAAGAAGGACATTTCGAACTTATTATTTTATTATACAAAACCAAACAATGGAGAAGTCTCCTTCCTTCCATGCTTAACCATCCTAAGTTATAAATATGTTTAGAAATCCCAGACTGAAATTTATAACAAAAATAAATCGCACACAGGAATTCTGCACCAACTGTATTCGCTGCGAATCATATGCAGTTAAACACGGGCCGTAAATTGTATCTCCATAACACCAATGAATCACACAACTGCTTTTTAAGACAGCGACTAATAATAATTGCACGATGGTTATATAATAATTTTAAGTTATAAAATGCTTTTTTAATACAACTTCTAACGTGTTTAGTGAATTCATTATCCATTATTATACCATTATTATACTTCAAGGTCTCCAAGACCCAAAAAGCAAGATTGAGCAAGTCAAAGATCAAATGCATGCTGATTTGATTTTTTTGGTAGCTAGGGAATTGTCCACAATGAGTTTGTGCCTCCAGGCAAAACATTAAATAAATGCTTTTACAGAGAGCTTCTTGAAAAACTTCGAAAGAGGTTCAGGCGTGTGAGACCAAACATCTGGAACAACTGGATGTTGCATCAGGACAATGAGCCTTGTCACACAGTCATTACTGGAAACGAGTTTTTAGCCAGTAAAAACATTCCTGTGGCTCTTGAACCTCCTTATTCGCCTAACTTGAGTATTTGTGACTTTTTTCTCTTCCCGAGATTAAAAAATCACCTCAAGGGACGTTATTTTGGGACCATAGAAAACATTCAAACGGCTGTAACCAACCAGCTGAAGGCTATTCCAGTATATGAGTTTCAGCACTGCTATGAGGAATGGATTTTATTATTATTCTTTCAATTTGGTGTGAATATGTGAAAATCATTCGATCAGATCTTTTCGTTTTTCTCAAAAACGGTGCCTTTTTCGCATTTAGAACAAGTATACATTTTCTATAGAGAATTAAATTGCGCATCACCTGGAATGAAATTCCTCGATGGAAAAAGAAAATGATTAAAAAAAATAACGTGACATGTTTGCCATTAACGCCCTGTATGGGGTTATCAAATGTTGGCCTCATCATATTGTTTGGGACTGTTTATTGTTCTTCAGCACCAGATTTGAGCTACGCAGTCAGTGGTTTTGAAAATATTTGAAAAAAAATTGTTCGCAAAGCCCCCTTTTGACCATAGAGCAAAATAAAAAATAATAAGTGTCGGTTTATTTTTAGAGTAGTACCTGCTCTTAATTTTTGGTCCCCTATATTTGAATCACCCTGTATATACCACCATTTTCCAGTTAAACAATTTATACTGACTTTTATGCACCTGCCTATAATAAATATAAAAAGTAGTTTATGAATAATGGTTTGAAAATGAGACAAATTTTAATGTTATAAAATACTTGAAAAAAAAAAAGTAGAATCCCATTTTACGTGTTATTATATTTAATGTTATATCAAAATACTTATCCCGTTTTACATGTAAACCCAGTCATATATCTGATAATCCTTCAGAAAAAGCGGTGCAACCGAGTTATTTTGTTTACAGTTTTTTTAGTAAGTAGATACATTATACAGTATCGAAGATATTACTTAATTGGGGTTCGTTGTCTAACTTTGCATTGACTTTTCCGTTAACACTTTGGAAATATTTTACTTTCTCAAGCTTTTAAAAGTTGTTTGTAAATTAATAAAAATGTGTTCAAGTGGATAATAGTGTTATTTATGCTTAGGAATTTTTTTAAGTTTAAAAGAAAGCAATCAGTTCACTATCATAAAAGCAAACAATTTTTTAGGGATGTAAATAACTGTCAAACTGTCAGTGTTAGACTTTTTACGTTAGAACTGGGTAGGTAAGGCTTTCTCAAATGGACCCTGAATGTGCCAAGGATAAGATATTTGGAATAATAATATACAAAATTAAAGTTTATATTGATACCAGTACTACATATAAGTATTATTGCAAAATATTAATTTGTTTATTTTTTATAAACAATTGAGTTTTACTGCAGTACTTTATAAAAGTTGTTTTCATTCTTAATAATCTCAGTCTTGAGTAAATGATTATTTTATTTAATATCTAAGACATAGACTAAATAACGTTAATTTTTTCTTTTAAAAACTGTTTCATTTTGCATGAAAAAAAAATGGTTAGTTAGTGAAAATTTGGCGTCTCACTAATCCGTCAAACAGTGAAAAAAAAAACAATTGGCAACTCACTTGAACAGTATCAGAAAAACTTGCTCAAAATTCGCAAAATAGTGTTATCTGTCCTGAAGAAAAGAACAGACAAGACTTATTGGAGTCATTCAACCGTCAAAAAGATCGTGCAGACAAAATTTACATTCTTACTTTGACTTTTTTGTACGTGGACGATTAAAAGAGTCGTGAATTTTTCTACGTGTCTCGCCGTATGGCCTCTTCTGTAAAAAAAACTTTAAGAAAATGAAGGGAGTTTTCACTTTGGAAACAAAGATCGTGTAAGCTGTTAAAAACAAATTTAAAGCGTGCTTAACGCAGCGCGCACTCGAAGAAAATAAAAGCTTAAAAAACAAATTATCTACATTGAACTACCTTCTATCAAACTTTTATTTTGATCATTTTAATATTTAATACACCCAATGCAAGTTTCCATTTTCAAGAACTATCACAGAGTCGCAAAAGTGTGTTGATTTTTAATTTGTTTAATACACTTTTTTTTTCTTGCAAAATACAATATTTTTTTAACATAAAAAATTAAAGTTATTTAGTCTGATGCGTTATTTATTAAAAAAAAAATATTAATATTTTAATTTACTCGATTAACTCGAGACATATTAAGCGTGAAAACAATTTTTATTAAGTACTACAGTAAAACTCAATTGTTTATAATATATGAACAAATTAATATTTTGCAATAATGTTTATATGGAGTACTGGTCTCACTCAACTTTAATTTTGTTTATTATTATTATTCCAAAACTCTGACACTTGGTAAATTCAGGGTCCATTTCACAAAGCGTTACCCAACTAGTAGGTACTTTATAAATAGTGATCTGAAAACTAGATATATTTCAGCGCTACAGAAATGAAAAAATATATAAATTCCCGTTTTACCTGTAAATCGGGTACATAATTATTTTTCAGAGAATACGGCCTGATCATTTCCCAGTTTTTTCTAGAAAATGTGTCAGTATCGATGATAATTATTAGGGTTCGTTGCCTAACTTTGTATTGAATTCTCCGCAACGATTTGTCACTTTTTTTGTCTTCTTACGCTTTTAAATTTTCTAGAAAATGTGTCAGTATCGATGATAATTATTAGGGTTCGTTGCCTAACTTTGTATTGAATTCTCCGCAACGATTTGTCACTTTTTTGTCTTCTTACGCTTTTAAATTTTCTAGAAAATGTGTCAGTATCGATGATAATTATTAGGGTTCGTTGCCTAACTTTGTATTGAATTCTCCGCAACGATTTGTCACTTTTTTTGTCTTCTTACGCTTTTAAATTTTCTAGAAAATGTGTCAGTATCGATGATAATTATTAGGGTTCGTTGCCTAACTTTGTATTGAATTCTCCGCAACGATTTGTCACTTTTTTGTCTTCTTACGCTTTTAAATTTTCTAGAAAATGTGTCAGTATCGATGATAATTATTAGGGTTCGTTGCCTAACTTTGTATTGAATTCTCCGCAATGATTTGTCACTTTTTTGTCTTCTTACGCTTTTAAATAGTTTTCAAAAAGATGGTAACCTTAAGAAGTTTTCTTCGTCGTCTTGCTGCAGCGTTTGAGCCGTGTTTGCAAAGTGGGGAAGCCAGCGCGCTCAGGTGGGAGATAGTGGGGAAGCAAATGTAGGTCTGTGGGTCCCGTACAAGGTGGGTGGTTTTAGTCAGGCTGCGCGCTCTGTGTTACCATCAGCGTGCAGTGCAGAAGGACTTCCATTTCTGGAAGGTCGTTTACAACCAGACACCCTTCGGCAGGACCAACCCCCCTCACATAAACCCTTAATCTCAAATAGTTCATGACTGTGTGTACATTAAGTTGTTGCGTGGCTGAGATGGACTGAGAGACGTGCTGGAAGTTGTTATTGTTTATTCTAGTGAAAAACTCGTGTGGAATCAATGACCATTAATCGCCAATGTGCCAAGGTACTTTAACTTGTATGTGTCTCCGAAATTTATCACATTTGCGATCTTTAAAGACAGACAGTTTAAAGCGGTTAAGAACTGGTTGCCCATATTCGGTGAAAAATAAGTACCCGCAGCTAACCAAAAAACACGCAAGTGGTTTAATTTTCTCGGGCTAATTGGCCGTTTCTTTGTCTGAATTTCAGAATTAGTGCAGAGGTCTCGTTGAAACGTTTGCTGCGTCTCGCACGTTTGACCTTCGACGATTATTCCGGTTTGCAAGCTTATGTAAATAAGCCAAGAAGTGGCCGGCTAGAAACTATCTCGTGGAACAAATCAAGCTTGTAATTTTCGTCTTGTTTTTCCCCACTAAATTAGGTATTCGAATTTGAGGCAAAAAAAATAACTTGCAAAATCTCACCGTTAGACCGCTAAAACGTGAACGAAACTGTTACCGTAAAAATACGAGTGAAGCATTAGTAAACACTAAACAGAAGCTATACCTATAAGTTCTTTGTCAATATTTGCGTTATAGTGACAATTTACTGTTTACCCTACGCTATTTGTCTTAGGCATTTGACGTACCGTGTTTGTGCTAGTGACAGTTCATTTTAAAGGATTTTTTTAAGAGGAAATTCACCAGCGAACTTCCCTTCATAGAACCGGTGTATTTGGATACCTTTGATAAGTAAGTACACCTCCACTTCGCATAATAATTTTACGGTTAGGAAATATCTAGTTACCGCACGATATCCTGATTAATTTGCTTGAAATCCATCCTCTTTTCTGCGGTTGCATTTCCTAAACACAATTGCAACAGGAGTTAGGACAAAGGTGTTAGACATAAGTAGGAACAAAACAAAAGTTTGTATTTTATTTAACGAAAAATATACCTGTGCAATTGCGGTAAGACATTGTCGAACAAAACACTGTGTCTAATGTATATTAAGGATTTTTTATATAAAAAGATTCTGTTACTTAAGCAAAACTCAATAGAGGCATACTTATTTCGCAGTTTTTACAATTAACCTTACCAAAATGGAAAACAAGAGTTGAATTTATCTTGATTTAATAAAAAACAGAACAAAACTGAATATATTAGGGGGGGGGGGGGTTCCCTTGAACTCTAGGTCTGATGAATCAGACAATTATGTTTATATAAAGACAACTAAAATTTATTTCACTTCATTGGTTCTAGCCTATTGCGCACCATGTTTAGCAAATGTACTCGTATGTCTAGTATGGAACATAAAATAGATTAGATTATAAAATTAAAAAATACGAAAAGTTACAGGCCTATGAAATTATAAACATTAAATAAACATATTTGAATCCACAATGTTTAATTTAAACTATCCACAGACGTTCGGTCGAGGGATCTTGTCATCTAGATCTCCCGAACATAATCATCTATATTTTTACTTGAAATATTTGGTGTATACAAGTTTCAAACACCAGAGGGAAATGATTGTAGCGTATTCAGAAAGCTGTTGAACAATCACGAGAAAACAAATGTCAAATAAGAAGCTTCCGTCAAAGAGGAGAGCACTTGTAAAACCCAATTTAATTTGTTTTTCGGACATAAATCTGTTTATTTATTGTTTATAATTTCATAGGTTTGTACTGTGGAACCAATAGAAATCGACCTACCAATTCTGTGTTTTTTTAGTGTCAGAGTTAAGTCTAGTTTATGCTCCAAAAATTTGAATATAACAATACAAAACACCCTGACATGAGTTATTAGGTTTCATGAATAAAATGTAGTTAATGTTTTTCCTTTAAATTAATAAAAAATACCTTCGGGTTTTTTGAAAAATAATTTGCTTCAATCGGAAGGCAAAAGCAATTGCTTAGAATGAAGGAAATGTTCCAGATTATAGGAATAAAGTAGCCACATAGTTAACAGGACTTTTGCTACACAACTGTAATAAAAAATTACTTCCTCAAAAAAGAACCTCAGTTGTAAACTTCATTTAAGTTGAAATAGATTTATGACAATAATTGTGATATTTTTTAATCTAATGTGAGTGGAAAAACTATAAAAAAACGTATGAAAACATCACCCGATAGGTTTAGAAAACTGTGCTTTGGGTAATCATTCATTTTTTGGGTGAAAATCAGTAAGAGACTTGGGGTGGTGGACTATCATCGATGCAGAAAATTATTTTTTCTAATACATCTCTGATCCTGGCTACCACAAGAGCTATAAGTAATGGGAGTTTGTTAATTGTATTTAAAAAAATGTATATATCTTTGAGTTCCTTTTGTGTAGCTGCTACATACTATACTCCTAGTTACCATATTTTTTCAAACGGTAGACTAACCCCTATTTTTTGCACCATGCAAACCTTTGGACTTTTTTACTTTGTTCAAGAACCAATATCTAAAAATGAGCTGTTTGTCCATGTCCAAGGCCATCTCTGACAATATTTATTGAATACAAAATTTTTAGTAACAATTTTTTATTTTTTAGAAAAATGTTCAATCGAAACTCAAATCCTCAATTGAAAACCCAAAAATGTAGATTAGCTGTACCTCTATCTTTGTTGGTAGTACTTCTAACTTTCAAAGTACTTATGAAACTGATTTTAGTCAAATGAAGTAAAATTAGATTTTAAATCTTTCCTAGCAATTTTTGTACATACAGAACACCTATACTATTCCATCCATTTGAAAAAAGTTTGTTACTATCAATTTAGCTTTAATCTTTTATTGTCAGTTCATTTTACTTGGATTTCCTTTAATTTATATTTTCATGTCATTATTTTTTTATTTAGAAATATGCTTCTCATTAACTGCCCAGTTATGCCAACTTTATTCAAATAAAACAAAGCAAATGCTTTTGCTACCACCTTTTGATACGTAGCATTTGCTTTTTCGTTTACTTGCTACTTCAAGTAAATGCTGTTATTTTATACATGAGCCTCAACGTCACAATCAGCATGCGTGGTTGTTGTTTGGGGGATATTCTTCCATTATTTCATCCATGTGGACATATTTTCAGCTCTGTTGTAAATATTTCTGCAGTTTAATGAAGTAAATAAAGCTAGTAATAATGATAAGTATTCGATGCGTTTTACATTTAGACGTTCCTTCCATCTTATTCTTTAACGTGGTATATAACATGAATCGATCTACCAATATTTCAAATCATTTTTCTAAGAATATATCAAAGAGTTACACTTCCTTTGCGAGTAGATTGGCCATTTAGTAGTTTCGTGAATCGGACACCCAATTCATGAACAGCGTAAGTGTTCAATTCATGGAAACTCAACTTGCGAAAAAGTTTTTTTTTGCATTACTATTACAGAGACATTTTAAACAATATATACCCACTTAAATTATATAGTGAAATAATAAAATTAAAGACTACTGAATACGGGAAGAAAAAAAAAACAAAAAAGACGTAAGGGCTGCAAAGGCAACAATTAGTTTTGAGTTGCCTTTGAGTATACGTAGATTTTCCAGATATAAATGACATAGATATTACTAGTCCAGTAGGCAGGGAGGTAAAATCATCAAAAAATGTTCTTGAAACATATAGGGCTAGTTTTGACGGTTCCCTCTGTATTTTTTTGCGTAGAACACAATGGGGTCCGTAAAGCTGAAACCGTCAGCTAATTTTTTAAATTAACAATCTGTGAAAAATAAAACGTACTTTTTTCACATGTTCGCTTATATCTCCGTTCCTTTGCATATTTTATATAGCATATGCATTTAAGAAGTTGTAGCCTATTGAATTTACCAAATTTTAAGCCTACCCTAAGTCTCTAAGTGATGTTGTTAACTTGCAAATAACTGCTGAAGTTGAAATAGTGCTTTTTTTTCACTATTTTCTTACTTCGAAAGTAGGGCGACTATCATCATGACATTTCTTGGAGGGTCTGCTATTTGTATTACCGACTACCTTTTTTGACGCGACATACCTATATATTGTTTTAGCGTTGCCGCTTCGAAATTCTCGGAATTATGACTATAATATCTTGTCGCCCATTTTTTTAAATACGCGCCTTGAATCGTAATTTCAATATATTATAGTCACAATTCCGAGAATTTCGAAGCGGCAACGCTAAAACAATAAAAACGTCGCGTCAAAAAAGATAGTCGCGTAGAAAACGCTATAAAACTGGCCCAATTTAATATTTTTCAAAATCTCAAAAAGTCTCGCAAACTTGAAGAAATTTATGATTTTTCTAGCTCAACCTGGTCAATATCGCACAATAAACAAAGAAATGGCGTCATTGTTAATTAAGGCTTGCAAAAAAATTCGATCATTAATTACTCGAAAAGAGATTAACAGATCGAGCTGAAATTTTTTTGTACCTTCATAGTACAAATAGCAGTCCCTCCAAGTTCACGATCATGGTCGTCCTACTTTCGAAGTAAAAAAAATAGTGAAAAAAGCACTTTTTCAACTTCAGCAGTCATTTGCAAGTTAACAATAGCACTTGGAGACTTCGGGTTGGGCTTAAAATTTTGAAAATTCAATTACATTCTACAACTTCTTAAATGCATATGCTATATAAAATATGCCAAGGTACGGAGATGTAAGCGAAAATGTGAAAAAATATGTTATTTTTCGCAAATTGTTAATTGAAAAAATTAGCGGGCGGTTTCAGCTCTACGGACCCTGCGCATTGTGTTATACGCAAAAAAAAATTCATAGGAAACCATCAAAACTAGCCCCATATATTTCAAGAACACATAAAAGTCTCTGCCTACTGGACTATACGCCTGGGCTACAAGTGTAGCCAGTGCGCTTAAATTCGGAATATTTTTATTTTATTGTGTGGGTAGTTCTAATCTAACTATTGACAATTTTTACAAAAAATCAAATAGAAAAATTAGTCGTCGCACATTTTTTCCTGTTGGAAATTTGACCATTGGTTACGCCTGTAATTCCTCCAACATCAAACATTATTCATTATGCAATAAAAAAACATGATAAATTTACTCCAAAATATTGTAAAAAATGTCAAAGGTATACCTCCAAAGAACATTTAACTAAAACATGTACAGAGTGTTAGTGTATGCAAACATTTTAAATCAAGCTGACCAAAAATTATTACAATTTTCCCCCCTTATTTTTTTCTTGAGACTGAATTTTGTTTTCCATTTTATTTTATAAATGGATTTTTATATTCTACTACATTATTATATTCTACTGTTATTTCTGTTAAAGTATTTATTTTAAATAAGAATGTTTTAGTCATGATTTATCAAAGCATAAGTTCGTTTTTGTTGAAATTTGAGTTTTACTCATTTACCTCATACCAAGATACCATACATTCCATATATGCGGTACTTTTTAAATTAAATGAATACGCCATTAAAAAAAATAAATCTATTGATTTATGTATGCCTAATGGAACCACTAAAGTCCACGTGCCACAGAAGAGTGTAGATAATATGTAAAAGTCACGACCAAGAAACTGGAAGATAAATAGTAAAAGACGCAGAAAAAGTTCTTAGTAATTGTGCTACAAACTGTCAAATTTCTCTTCGCGATGAGTCTTAAAAAAATCTTATGGAATATTTACCTCTATTACAATGGGAAAGTCTTTAAATGGCTAAGGCTACAGAAGCAAAAGTGATGAGAGTAATAAAACTAATTAATAATAGTTAATAATGTATCTATAATTTGTAACGAAGAGTATTATCTTCGTAACGAGGAATAGATTCTCTGTGTGAAAACTGAGTTTACGAGTCGTGCAATAATAGGAAATTTACATTTCTTTTGTCACTGTTTCAAATTTCATTATTAGTATTGTTAATGTCCAGCTTTACCGATTGATTAGGTAAGCTTATATGTTTTATGGCTGTCCATAGTATTGTCTATTTCATGACGATAGTTGTCCAATACAAGGAAAGGTTCCCATAACACGGACAATTTACAACAAAGAAGTAAATAAGGATTTTATAATCTGCTATTAGTTATTTCGCATTCTTTACAAATACACTGATTCACAAGTGAACTATTGATAAGATAAATTAAGATTTCCCATTCTAGTTTATAAGAATAATATTTAACCAATAATTGAGTAACCAAAGAGATCATCTCTGTGCGACGGAGAGATGGCTATTACTAACAGTCAAAACAAACGATAAATAATGTTCGGAGAAAGAAAAATGTTCGTTTCAAGAGAGCTCTCCCTGCTTACTATTTGAGGAGCAGGAGATTACTTGGATTTACTTTACTCCCTTATGAGGAGTTGTGTTGCACAAAAATGACACCGTTCTCTTAAATGAACAGTCATATAACGGCGAAATAAACTACTTATGCAAAAAGATTTATTTCTTGTAAAGATTGACGTTCTGCGTTCAATCAGCCTAGTGATTGAACATTGTGAGTAGTCTTCAAGGTATTCAGGTTTCTTGTGTTTACTAGAATCAACTGGAATATTTTAATTCCCAATTAATATACGGTATAGAAAAAGTATAAGTAAAAAATAAATTTGCAGCAATGTTATGAACGCTATTTTGACATGCCAATTTCTGATTTACTGATTTAGCTTTCTCAAGTACGTTGTTAAAAAATAGTTATTTATTATACAAGGGAAAAAGTGTTAGATACAATCTAATATTTTTCCCGTGTATAATACACTATTTTTTTCTGTGACGGGAAAAACGACGATTTAATATTGAAAAAAACACATTATTACAATATATTAAAGTCAGAAAATTATCGATGTGAAATTTGAAGTTTTAAACTGGTAGGCTGTTGTAGTTATAGCGACAATTAGACTTGCGTTACGAAGGAAACCTTTAAAGTAATCAAATATCTGTCAATTTAATTCTGTGCTTTGATTTAAAAATTGCGAACTTAGTGGTTGTTTAGTAGTTATTTTGAACAATATAGTCATTCATGCAATGCACATTTAATAATTGTACTTTTGATATAAAGGAAATGTAACTTTTGTATAATAAAATATGCTAAAATTAAATATCTAACCTTTACTTATGTGTATATACTCGTATATCCGGGAAAAAGGTACTCACTTTTTTCCCGGGGAAAATTAGGTAATTTCATAAAAAGTGATATTTTGTTACCTGTCAACAGGGATAAAATGTCAAACGTTTTTCACAGAAAAAAATATTTATTTACATAGACATTAAAATTTCAGTTTTTAACAATGTATATGAATTGATATGGATATAATTTACATCTCTGCTCAATTTTACTCTTGCATATAGTCGTCAAAGATTCACCGCCTTAAATAATTTAAGTTCTAGTAGACATTTCTAGTAGTTATACCTAGGAATATATAAAAGCATATAAGCGAGTCAATCAGACTTCAGATTCAGATGATTTTTTTTGCTTGACACATTGACAGAAACGTGTTTCTCGAACGCCGGGAGAATTTCGTGAAACACATTATATAATTCAAACGTAAATGTAAAATTTCGTCGTGCTTTGCATTTGATTTGCTATAAAGTCTATGTATGTCGCGAAAATGTCTTGCTACAGGCTCGAATAAAGTCCTTTTATTATTGATGTGCAATCAGTATGAATATATGTAAGTAGTTAAGTATAAGTAAGTAAGTTAAGTTCTAAAAGGTACTCACTTTTTTCCCGGGGAAAATTAGGTAATTTCATAAAAAGTGATATTTTGTTACCTGTCAACAGGGATAAAATGTCAAACGTTTTTCACAGAAAAAAATATTTATTTACATAGACATTAAAATTTCAGTTTTTAACAATGTATATGAATTGATATGGATATAATTTACATCTCTGCTCAATTTTACTCTTGCATATAGTCGTCAAAGATTCACCGCCTTAAATAATTTAAGTTCTAGTAGACATTTCTAGTAGTTATACCTAGGAATATATAAAAGCATATAAGCGAGTCAATCAGACTTCAGATTCAGATGATTTTTTTTGCTTGACACATTGACAGAAACGTGTTTCTCGAACGCCGGGAGAATTTCGTGAAACACATTATATAATTCAAACGTAAATGTAAAATTTCGTCGTGCTTTGCATTTGATTTGCTATAAAGTCTATGTATGTCGCGAAAATGTCTTGCTACAGGCTCGAATAAAGTCCTTTTATTATTGATGTGCAATCAGTATGAATATATGTAAGTAGTTAAGTATAAGTAAGTAAGTTAAGTTCTAAAAAAAGTTCAGATCAAATGAAGCATCACTTCAGAAGCTCCATTTGGTTCATTATACACTTCGATCACTATCAAAACGGCATTTTGAGTTATGTTTCTCAAGTTTTTGTAAGATCATTTCCGTAATATAGAAATACATATTCTAAGGATGTTTTAAAAAAGTCAGTGAGTGATACAAATTCTGGCCAATGATATGACCCCATTTTTTGATTCCGGTTTTCTTTTCTCGCCCAAGGTTTTATTCATCCGGAATAAAATTTTAGATGAAATTTTAGATTACCACTCAATCAGTCAATTGTCATATTCGTATCTCTAATTTATCATTTATTAATCATGCACGAGACTAATTATAATAGAAAAAAAATACGATTGAAGTGGTTCTAGTTCCATTTCTCGACTTAAAAACGTTATTCAACTGATGTTAAAGTAATTTACTCACAAAAAACTTTAAAGTTTTTTGCGAGTAGTAAAGAGTACAGAGGTTTTTTCTCTTCATCAAGTTTTCGTCAGAAATGTTATACATTTATATTTGTATATTAAATAGCTAGCGGTAATTTATACAGGGTGTCCACATTTTCAATGAGATTACATTGGTAAGTTCTACGCCATACTAGATACATACGAGATCGGTTAAATTAGGGAATATAATAATTCTGATGTATACTTATGAGAGTATACTTACCTGCCACGCTCAGTCTTAGACTTTGTGGTTCTCTACCTCTGTTTTGTTAAATAATGTTATCAATTTGTATGCATTTTTGTAAATTACTTGTAGTCCAAAAATAAACCATTAATATTATTATTAGTTCGCCGACTTTCAAGTCATACATCTCAGTCTAAACGCTGGGAAACATTCACCCATTCCTGCTGCAGACAATTATGAGTTACCCATCCCTGCTCCCAGCAGAAATTACAGTTGTTGGTGGATGATCTTCGCAAGTTGATTGTGCCTGCTGATGTATATGCTGATTTTGCTAGCGCAGAACACCCTTCTGTTATGTGCTCAATTGTTTCGCTTGCAGATTAACATTTCCTACATATTTCTTCGACGTCGTCCCTCAAGATATGCATCTGGTAATTTCTCGTTTGCTAATAATGATGTCCGGAATAGTTGACTAGAAGCTCCGGTTTCGAGGTTCAAGCAGCCGTCGGTAAGCCATTTTACTGAATTATCCTTGTCGATGTAGTTTTTCTATATCATTTTTGGAAAACGTCCCTGTAAAGCTTGTCCTATCAACAGTGTCTGCAGCTCCTATCATGTTTGTATGTTAAGACATAGATTTTTATGTTCAATAGACCTCTCCCACATCGTCTTCAATGCAGGTAGAGACTGATTACTGAAGAGTTGTTAGTGTGTAAGTCCCTGAATTTAGTTGGGAACCATTTGGTAAGTTGGTTGAGCTCGTCAAGATCAGTAACGGACCACTTAACGAATCTGAAAGAGTATCAGTACTGATACAGCCAATGAGTTTATGGCTTTGATAAAATTGACTCCGGATAAAAGCAACTTTGTCATGCGGTTCTTATATTTCTTCTGGAAATCACTTTTCAGATTTGTGTAGTTGATCTTGTTTTCTTGACACATTCCTAAGTAATGGTATTACTCTTTCGATGGGCGTTGATGGATGTCAGTGTATATCTTTGAGTTGTTCTGAGGTGCTACTCAGTGTGATGCATTGGACGATTCTGATGTCGTCGCTGAATGTCTTGGTAATTGCAATGAAGTCCGTAAGATTTGCCCTGGAACCACTGATTTATTTTAGATCATTCAGGTAGATCAGATGAATGAGTGTTGTGTGACTTCTCATGTTGATCTTGTACCCGGCTATTGTTTTATTTAGTAGTTAATGGAGTGGGTACCAGACAGAACCAAACCTTAGAGTGATTCACCTTTGAAGATTCTATTCTTGATTTCAACTTGACCTGTGTTCCCTCCAGAGACCCAGATGTTTTTATTTCTATGACATATTGCATAATATGTTGGAGAAATGCTCTTACTCGCGGACAGACTTTGTAAATTTCCAGGACTTTCAGTAGCCAATTGTGAGGTACTGAATCGAACGCCTTTTTATAGTCGATGTAACACATATGCAGGTTTCTTCTTTTTACTTGGGCTGATTTTTATATCACAGCGTCGATTGTCAATTTAGCCCTTCTGTCAATCAAGCCCTTCTATTCTCCTTCAATGATGTTGTTTTCTAAGCAGTGACGATACATTTTTTCATTTATAAAGGACGTAAATACCTTATATATTATGGACAGATACGTGATAGGTCTGTAGTGCTTGGATTCTACAGCATCTTCCAAAAATATACTGGGATGCTTATTATTATTATTACTATTATTATTATTATTTTGTATGTCTATAACAAATGTTGCGTATCGCGACACCTAGCGTCGAAATTTTATTTGAAGACTTTTATATAGAAGATTGTCCATATGAAAAGTTCATCCAAAAAGTCTAGTATATACCATTCGCGAATTGTTTGTAAAATTCATCGATACTTCACTTCACTAGGTGGATGTAGAAGTAATTACAGAATAGTATTTTTTATTTTGTCACAGTCTTCCACAAACTACTGGAATGTAGGATATACCACTGATCAAATTTGACTCGGGCTGGTCCATTTAAACCGTGCGCGTAAACCGAATCGGTATCGAATCGAATTACGATTTTTTTCCTAGGTTGGTATAACCTTCGTTGACATTCGTGTGAAGTTTGAGCGGGATATGTCAATTAACACGGGTAGCGAGTGGGAAAGGCAAACGTTTTCCAGTCCCCTCTGTGCGTTGTTCGAGTCTTGGCCGGGGTAGGGGTATTGTCTCGCTTTCTCCCTGTAGGGTTTGAGCGATGAACAGATATGCCCAGGTAATGTTCTAGTTTTCTGGGTTTCAGAACACTAAAGCATAAGGCGGGTGGGGGGGGGTAGGGGAGTTTTATTATTAGTATGTGTTTGGCATCCATTTGTTTACGACGCGAAAAGTTTGTCCGTCGATTTTTACTATGGAAAAAATAATTGCACAACGAGTTAGCTTTAAATTTTAGGTTTCCAATGGAATTACGTCTAAGGAATCATTGAAAATGTTGCAGAAGTGTTTTGGGGAGTCTACTCTATCGAGAACGCAAGTAGTTGAGTGGCATAAAGCATTCAGTTAGGATCGTGAGGTCGTAGAAAACTTGCTTCATGCGAGTCGTCCATCTACCTCTGTTAACGACGATAAAATCGAAAAAGTGAAAGAGATTGTGCTTGAAAATCGTCATGTAGGCATTAGAGAGATAGCAGAGGCTCTCAGCTCTATGGTATGGACCGACTCAACATATTTTGGTTGATGTTTTGGATATGAAGCGCGTCGCCACCAGGCATCGGAAGAGGCAAGTTTTCTACAACCTTACCTTACGAACCTCACGGAGTTCTTTATGCCACTCAAATATGCGTTTAAATAGAGTACATTCCCCAAAACACTTCTACGACATTTTCAATGATTCAGTAGCCGTAATTCCATTGGAAACGCAAAATTTCAAGCAAACTGGTTGTTCAATTCTTTTTTCCATAGTAAAAATCGCCAGACATTGTTTTCGCGTCAACAAAGGTTGTACCAACCTAGGATAATTTACTTCCAACCGCTACCGCAAATTACCGATAATTTACCGATTCGATTTACGCGCGCGGTTTAAGTGGATCAGTCCAGGTCAAATTTGATCAGAGATAAACAAATCACATTCATTAGCCACAAAATGCACAACTTTTCTCTAATTCTAATTACTAAACTAATTTCTAAATCTCAACCCACATCGTATCTTCTGCGGTTTATAAGTTATCAATCAGTCTCATCGGACAAATGAATACCCGGTATATTTATTCCTCGAAATAACTAAAATATAACGCACTAAATCAAATAGACAAAAATAGTTACACTTGTAAGAACACTGAACTCTTCATATAAATAAGTACATACAATGTTTATTTTATCATCTAACATATCAAAGGCACAACTCATAAGCGATATAAGTACTTATGTATATGACTTTTTATATGGACACTTGCGTAGTCAATCATGCCCATGTATTTACAAATCATGGCCTGGTTCTCTCCCCACATCCATGAATTGTTTACACAATTTAATTCTGTCAACTCCTATAGCATTGTCGCGAGGACTAATTTATAATGTACCTGCGATTGTAATAAAAATTCAGGCCACGCCTCTGTGTTTGACATTACTGGATCTATCGTTTGAAGTTATTGACGCCCCTTTATTTGTTGTAGGTATTACTAATTGTAAGTGTGTTTAGCATAATTGGAAACAGTATTTTTTTTTTCACAGGAAACTAGAGTTTTCGTTCGCTATCGTAGGAGTTGATATATCTTATATGTTAAATTTATGTACCAGCTTTATCTATCGTATATCCTCATATTAACAATATTTAAATATTTATTAATTGCCGGAAATATTAAATTTTTACGTAATAATACCACAAAAAACTAAAAAAATTCGAAGTTTATAATGTTTTTAAAGGAATGGAAAAACTTTATTTTGAAAATAATATGAATACGATTAAACTTACACACAGACAACCTAAATGTCTAAACGATGAGTTTTAAGTTTTATTTTAAGAGCTGAATAAAAATCTGTTAGAAACATTGGGAGTTATTAACAAAGTAAATATTAAAAAAATTAATTACATTTTTTTTTCGTGCACTCAGTACAAAAATTATGTTGCAGGCTAGCGAGTTTTACTAAAATACATTCTACAAATTTAGAAAAACATTGCGAAATTGATGGTCATTTATAAATTATCCAACTAAACTAAAATTGTAAATATTTCGAAAACTATTGGACATAAATATATATGTATATTAGATTATATTCTAAATGGTTTTTGAATAACCCATAACATAAAAAAAATCAATATTACACAGGAAAATATATTTGTAATTTTAATATACATATAAATATATGCCTCTGTGATGGATCACTGTGTATAGTTCAGCTTTAATAATGATAAAACTAGAATGTATAAGATTAAAACAGTCTTAATCTTGTCCTGATAATGCCAAATTAATTGTCGAAACGCTGGTCGAGAAAACTATAGTAGTTCGGTGTTTCGTGGAAAACGTCCAGTTTTTTGTTTCTACGCCGAAGGTTACCCACTCCATAATTAGAAATGTAACAAACAGTAGACAGTATCATTAAACGTAACAGTAGTAGGAATAAGGACAATGGTCCCCAAATAAGGAGAATGATACCCACCAGTCCACTGTTTGCTTTGATAAACAAAGACAGATGATACGGTTCAGTGAACCGTGGCGGCAAATTAAGTATAAATAGTGCAAGTGTGTAGGTTAGAATTTAGTTTTAACCTTCTCCTGAAGATGCCAACTTAGTTGGCGAAACGCACGTCGAGAAGAGTAGAGTAGTTCGGTGTTTCGTGGAAAACGTCCAGTTTTTTGTTGTCATCCTAGTTTTAAAAATGCGCCTAGAGTACCAAGAAAATACAAAATTTGAAACTTAAGTGAACTTAGAAGTCTTGTACTGCTATTTATTCATAACACTCATGTGTCGGATTTAAAATTCCCAAATTACAATGATTGCAAATGCTTCTGATAGTTTCAAACATCTTCAAACAAAAAAGAGCTTCTTACAGTATCAAGCCAGTTTGAAATAATGACGGCTCTTCTAGGAAAAAAGCCATTATTTATTTTCTCAGGAAAACAGACAAAATGTAGCAAATATTTATGAAATTAATCTCAAGACTCTCAAGTTATTATTGACTATTGATCTTTAAAGCTATACCAGTTTCATCAGATACATTTAAAAAAAAATCATGCTTTATGATGACCTTGGATATAATGCATAAGATATATTTAGCTAATGGTTTTTCCATGCATTCTGAATATCTTTTGCATATTGTTTATGTAAGCACAATGTTTTTTTTATAAGCCGTCACCTAATATGAGTACGACAAATACAGTAAAGTTGTAAAATTTATAGATTCGAAGAAGAGTCTGAATGAAAATTTTGTTATTAATGTCCATGTTTATTAAAGTAGCAGACGAATTCAACTACAACGGGGTTTGTTTGTTATTTTTTTCCAAACAAATTTATGCATTGACGGGCGTAGAAAGTAGGACAAGTATAAATAATCTGTGTTTGCCAAGAAATACCTTTGTTCATTATATTTTATCTGAAATTCAATATTAGTTTAAATGATTTAATACTCTGTTTACTCCACATAATATCTCCTTCAGCAATACTGTGGGATGGTATCGCTTTTTAGGCTTATAGGATCTGGTTATCCCATGGTCCATTTGCAGCTGAGCACTACATTGAGCAGGTGTTATAGGAATATGTCATGTGAAAAATTGTCACATCGTCTTTCGTCAAACAACACTGTTCTCCATTTTGAAATTTTTTTGTCTCTCTCTTATATTTTTTTTGGATTTTTTTTGTGTTTACTGTAATGTGCTGAATTCAAATATGAGCTCGATTTTTATCTATTACCCATAAGTTTTTAGAAACGGAAGAAAGATATAAAATATGAGAAACCCAAACCCAAACCATAAGCAATCTAGTGAATTTTTTAAGATTTAAAGAAAACAAAATCACTTTTTTTACAAAATATACATCATTTTGTAACGAAATTTGTTGTATTAAACCAATACATTATTTTTTTTTGTTTTTTTCGGTTGTATTTTTTTTTTCGCCTGTATTCGCCGGGATCGGTTTCACGTTTGAGGTCCCTAACGTAGTCCGCTAACATGGTTGGGGTCCTGTTTCCACAATACCGCTTCTCTATTTGAGCAATTTGCTGATGAAATTTGAATTTCGCCGTGTTCGTCTGAAACTGTACCTAAATTGTCAGAACGACTTCCAAATGGGAGTGAAGAAAATCCAGGTTAAGTCAAATGTTGCAGCTTACAATCTTGTAAGATTTAATAGATTCTTCAACTAGATCTTTGTAGTTCTGCGATTTCTTGTTGCCTAGGAAGTTGCTATATATATTTTTGAAGGCAGTACACGCCCTATATTCTTTTCTCGAAAGTGTAGTTTCAAAATTTACGTCTTTCCAATGTTCTTGTATTTGCGGCCCAACAAACATTACTTCTTTAAACTTTGTCTGGCGTGAATTTACGTCTCAAATAAGGAAAAGCATTTCCTTCTGTATTTAAGGTTTTAAAATTTTTTATAAGCCCTAGTTTTGTGGGCAGAGGAGGTAAATATATTTTCTGCTGCTCTACTAAGGGTTCATTCAGTAGGTTTTTCAGACCGGACACAATATTTTCACGTAACGACCATTATTTAACGAATAATCTTGGTTTCTGGCTCTGCTATCCCATGCGCATAAAAAACAACAATATTTGGTGTAGCCACTCTGCAGTCCTATAAGTAGTGCAACAACTTTTAGTTCGGCACATACATTCCACTTATGATCTCCGTATTCTATGCTTTGAAGTAATATATGCATGTTCTCGTACGTTTCTTTCATGTCTACAGCATAAATCACGGGAACAAATGGTTGTTCGTTTCCATAAAACAATAAAACTGCCTTCAGACTTGTCTTCGAAGAGTCAATAAACAGTCGCCAATCGGTAGGTTTATAGGAAAGGCCAATACATGTAGTTGATATTTTCTGGATTTTGCTACGTGATACGAGAATTTACAGGTCAGTGTAAGGGTTACATTAGCAGAAATGATCGAAATATCACATTAGTTTGGCGGGGAGGATTTTCATGCAGAAGAGTGTTATTATCGCTTTTTGAAACACCTCGACCAATTCATAAAAGATTCAACAACTAAAGTAATGTAAAAATTACAAAATAATAGACATACAGGATGGTGGATTTATAAAATGCTGTGTCAAATAAGCAAGTACAGTATTGCCAAAATGTGTAGATTTCAATGGTTGCTATTTCGACTAAAATTGTGAAATTGAAATTAGTTGTTGAAAATCGCTATATTTGTGTCTTTACAACCTAAAAAAAATATCTACCTCAAATGTGTTTACGTTTTTCGTTATACACTGGTTTGCCATCTCTCAAAACCTTGTCTCTGAAAACCCTGATTGCCTTATTTTTTGAAATTAACTGTCAAGTTAACCAGTTCGCCTAAAGCTGTTGCGTAATTTTATTCATACCGTTAATTTGTTCTAGGTATATTTGTTTTATGCTAATGCCTGCATGTGCAGATTTAATAGTTTCATATTAGCGGGTTTGTTTATTTATTTGTCGAAAGCAATTTAACATGTCAGTTGCCGGTTATTAATGATCATTAATGCTGTCCACCTCTTCTATCCATAAGGCAGTAATTATATTATTTAAACACATGTACACTTTCTATGAAATAAACCGGAAATTCCGACTACATAGGGTAAAATTTTTGATAACATGTAAGGTACATGTTATCACCTGTAACAACCGAAATTAAATGCAGGTCTCTAAACCAAATTTAATTTTTAAATTTTTCTTAATTTTTAAAATTAAAATTGTAAATGCATAAGAGGTGTCTAAAGTAAGTAATGAGACTGGCAACGTAGCGCCCGATCTTGCAACACTGGGGAGACGGGACTGGGAAGGGCGGTAGGTTAACATGTAATGCACCTTCAGTAGAAGTTTGAACTTGTTAGAGTCATTTCTTTGTTATTTGTGACTGTTTTCGTAAATTGTTTTTTCTAGTGCGTTTTAAAAATGAGTGATATTAATTTTGAAAAACGGTGTGCTATCAAGTTTTGCCTCAGACTTGCGCCACGGATAATTTTGCAAAACTTCAAAGCGTTTACGGAGACAGTGTTTTTACAAAAGCCCAGTTTTTCGGTGATTTATAGCATTCTCAGAAGGAAGAGAGTCAATTGAAGATGAGCCACTCAGCGGAAGGCCTTCATCTTCATGAAGACCTTCTTGTGCCTTCAGATCATCGGTTGAAGACAATAATGATCGGAGAAGAATTAAATTTGAATCAGACCACTGATTGACTAACGAATTGAGGATGAGAAAAATCTGCGCATAAATGGTTCCAAGAAACTTTTCGCAGGAACAAGAGGACATCAGGAGAGAAAGGTATCTTGACTTTTTGGAATCGATTGAAAATGATCCCCATTTTATGGAATGTGTTATTACTGTGATGAGACTTGGGTGTTTGAGTACGACCCGGAAACCAAGCGCCAAAGCATGGAATGGCACACTTCAAGCTCTCCAATGCCCGAAAAAGCAATAATGAGCAAGTCGAAGATCAAATGCATGCTGATTTGCTTTTTTGATAGCAGGGAGTTGTTTACAAGGAGTTTGTGCCCCCAAACCAAACAGTAAATCAACACTTTTACAGAGAGGTTATTGAAAAACTTCGAAAAAGGGTCATGCGTGTGGAACCAAACATCAAGAACAACTGGATGTTGCATCACGACAATGCGCCTTGTCACACAGCCATTTCAGTAAACGAGTTTTTAGCCAATAAAACCATTCATGTGGCTCCTCAGCCTCCTTATTCGCCCGACTTGAGTTCTTGTGACTTTTTCTTTTTTGTTATCACTTCCCGAAATTGAAAAATCACCTCAAGGGACGTCATTTTGAGGCCATAGAAAACATTCAAACGGATGTAACAGACCAGCTGAAGGCTATTATAGTATATGAATTGCAGCACTGCTATGAAGAATGGAAGAACCGTCTCCAGCATTATGAGGCTTCCCAAGGAAGTTATTTTGAAGGAGACAATACTGAATTGTAATTCTATTCGAACAAAAAAATTTAAAAAATCTCATTACTTAATTTACACACCTCGTATAATAGAACAGTAGATAATAGAAATAGACTGGTACATAATAAACAACAAACCCTTGCCATATTTATTTGTCTTTCTTTGCCGGTTGTTTTAAGAAATACTCTTGTAAGAAAGTGTAAAATTGTGTAAATAGATTTATGTAATGTTAAATTTGAAATAGTGTTTAATAAAATTACGCACACATCCGAAAGTAAAATCGATATTTAACAGTATAATACATATTTAAAATTTTGAGTTTCATCCCTCAAGTCAACACTTTACTTTTCTTCCTTATTCATTTCTCCCATTGAGTCCATTATATTTTGCTGTTGTTCATCCAAACGCATCAATAGATTATTTTACAATTTTCACCATTTTCCCCAAAGTCTCCCATACCAGATCATCATATTATTGGCTAACGAGTCTGTATTTAATTTCAGTTAATCTTAAAGCATTCTGGAGTTATTAGATAAATGTATAAAAATATTGTAAGTAGATAATACTTACGAATCACTTCCATACTTCCATCTACAAACAATGAGAGACATAAATGTTCAACTAAACGTTACCACATACATAAATGTCACAATGTATAGTTTCTCGATACCTTTATTGCTAATAATATTTCTACATAAAATAAGAGTATCTAACGCTATGTGGTGAAATTGCTTTTACTGTAAATACGATATAATTATTGGAAGTATCATTATGAGCTTGATGAGAAATAAAAATCAGATAATATCCTAACGAGACGAGTTTCGCGATAATTATTTTAAGATTCTTCTTCGAGATCGTCTAAAGGGGAAAGTATTTCATTTGTATGCAAATAATCAAATTCCGTAATACGGCCATTTTAGGTTCCTATTGGAAGTGTAACATCAACAAAAACCTTTCTTACCAATTTTCTTACATTCGTAATCTTAACTATCAAGTCATTATTAGGGTTCGGAACATGTGCCGTAACGCAGGACCAGACTCGTAAACCGTCATGTTATTGACGGAGTATTAGTAATGTATGTGCTATTCAGAAACACCAACTGTCATTGCTTGAGCGTACGTTGCCACGACCAGTAGTCTTTCTGCATCCCTTCTCGTTAAACATGAGCGATTTGGCCTGTATATATGGTTGTAGAGGGAAAATGATCTTTCCACATCTACTGAAGTTAAAAATGCAAATTCAAAATAGTTCACGTGAACAGAGGACGTCACACCACGCACATTATTTTCACGAATTTCGCACAGTTGTTTGTATCACTAACAGGTATTTGTTGTCACTAACATCAGTACATTATTATTTTTTACATCTACAATTCACGTGTTACTACTATTTATAAAAATTATGTAATTATTTATTATGAAGTTATTTATATTATTTATGAAGTTATAAACATTGTTTTGGCTTATAAACAATTTAGATAGCTCTGGGAATTTTCAATCAAATGAAACCAAACAATCAAAGCTTAAAAAGAACTCGGATATACGCTTCATTAAAAAAAAGGTTAAATTAAGGTCATTGATTCTCGACATATGGCCCCTTAAAGTTGACGCAGTCACACCGCTTCAAAACAGAAACTGACGAGTTCAAAGCAGCGACGCGCTCTCAAAGTATCATTATACACGGTGGAGACTTTAACTGGAATATATTCGCTAGCGGGGTGGTGAATGATTTTTCAAAAAAATTCCCGAGACACGTCAACTTTTAAATGCATTTACCTACATTTTGCAAGTAATGTGAAAAATATAGCCCTTCAGGGGTGGCTGAAACCACCCTCGACATAATTTTTTCAAATGCAACCCTATGGCTTGTGACCCCTCATTGTAAAGCTGGTGGAAAAAGGAATCCAACGCACTGATCAAATTTTAATTTTTAGTATGTTTGTAGGGTTGCATACAATTAAAACGTAATTTTATAGTTTAATTTATTTTTAACGCAACAATTTCGTACTCAAAATGTGTGTTGTTTAGTTTTAGAATGTAAACCTTACTATTCATATGTCCCCACAAAAAATTCCAAGCAATTTTTTGCCACAACTGATATTTGTTATTTTTTGCTAGTGTTTTTACACGGCCGCAAAGAGTAATTTAGTTTGTATGCTGTATTCAGAGTTTGAAACGAAGTGTTATTTCAAATTGGTGAAAATGTCTTATTTAACTGAATCACTAAAAATCGAAATTTTGATGATGATTGGATATGGTGATAGGGCGCGAACTCAATGCGAAGTTGTTCGCTTGTTTCGAGAAACGCATCCTGACTTGCCACCACTAAATCAAGGTACCATTAGTAAAATTGAGGCACAATATCGACAGATGGGTCATGTCAGGAAAGTACCGAGTAAGAGGCAGGCTGTTGTTGATGACGACACGAAGTTGAATTTGTTGCTTGCTTTAGAAGAAAATCCAATCACTCCAGCCCGTCAACTGGCCCGTGATAGTAATCTTAATCACAAAACAGTTTTAAAAAATACTTAAATATTAGAAAAAACTCCCATATAAAATGCAAGCTGTTCAAGAGCTACTTGAAGATGATCCAGATCGACGAGTGGAATTTTGCGATTTATTGATGACTTGTATTGATCAAAACCAGTTATCTTTAGAGTGGATAGTTTTCTCTGACGAGGCTACTTTTACATTAAATGGGCACGTAAATCGCCAAAATTGTCGTTACTGGGCTGAAGAGAACCCCCATTGGATGAGGGAACTTCATACTCAGCGCCCACAGAAAACTAATGTGTGGGCCGGAATAATACAAGATATTATTGTAGGACCATTTTTCTTTGATGACACTCTTAATGGAGCAAGATATTTGCGTTTACTGCAGCACGAACTAATGCCAGTGCTATGTCATTTATTTCCAAATCCCTTAAACCCTAACTTGACCGACGAGAGGTTATGGTTTCAGCAAGATGGGGCCCCACCACACTATGCTGCCATTGGTCGTCAGTATCTGGACAGAATTTTTCCCTGTAGGTGGATTGGGAGGCGAGGTAATATTGAGTGGCCAGCAAGATCTCCAGATCTTACACCACTGGATTTATTTTTGTGGGGACATCTTAAAAGTAAGGTTTACATTCAGAAACCCAACAACATAGCATATCTGCAGGAAAGGATAAGAGAGGAAATCGGAAAAATAACACCGCAAATGTTGCATAATGTAAGGGACGAAACCTACCACAGACTGGGATGCTGCCAACAAGTGAATGGTGCACAATTTGAACAATTGTTACGTTGAAAAATAAATTAAATTTTTAAATTGTTTTAATTGTATGCAACCCTACAAACATATTAAAAATTAAAATTTGATCAGTGGGTTGAATTCCTCTTTCCACCAGCTTTACAATGAGGGGTCACAAGCCATATGGTTGATTTGAAAAAATCATGTCGAGGGTGGTTTCAGCCACCCCTGAAGGGCAATATTTTTCATATTACTTGCAAAATGTAGGTAAACACATTTAAAAGTTGACGTGTCTCGGGAATTTTTTGAAAAATCATTCACCACCCCGCTAGCGAATATATTCCAGTTAAAGTCTCCACCGTGTATTTATAACTTTAAAATATTCCCTAGGCTCTCCTAATGAACGGATTTTAAATTTTCACAAAGGTTCGAATGATTGAACGCTCTTTTGTACATAAAAAAATCAGGTTGCTTAAGGTTTTTTTAACGACTCTTTTTTTTAATAAAGGGCTGGACTGAAAAATTATTGTCCAAAAACTATCTCACCGATTTAGATGAAATTTTTTGCTTACAAGTTGCAACTTACCTAAGAGGTAAAGAAAAATGACCATCCACTTCGTTATCACTTCTCCGTGTGGGCTTTAAATGAGTTTGAAAATGATGCCGATTTCAATAGCAAAATCGTTTTTCGGACGAAGCTCATTTTCATCTTGGAGGACATGTTAATAAACAGAACTGTAAGATTTGGGGTTCCGAAAATCCTCATGTAGTCATAGAGAAGCCAATGCATCCTGCAAGAGTGACTGTTTGGGTTTGGGTTTTGGAGTTGTGGCATCATTGGTCCGCACTTCTTTCAAAATGGAGATGGTAACAGCGTTACAGTAAATGGAATGCGTTACAGAGACATGTTAATTGGACGAGTGGCCGCGATTGGACGATTTGGACTTGGACGAGCTTTGGTTCCAGCAGAATGGAGCAACGTGTCACACAAGTCGTGAAACAATCGATCTTGTGCACACTAAATTCGGTAACCGTGTTATCAGCCGTTTTGGAGACATTAATTCGCCATCGCGCGGCTGCGATTTAAACACCGTTTTTTTTTAATGGGAACATGTTAAGGACCGTTGTTACTCCAACTATCTACAAACAAATGACCCACTGAAGGAAAACATAAATCGAGTTATTCGTGCAATAGAGCCACAAATAATCGAAAATGTACTGCAAAATTGGGTAAAAAAATGAACTACTGCCAAGCCAACCGCGGCGGCCATTTAACTGAAATTGTTTTTCATAAATAATGGGAAGGCGTACTTTCCTAAATAAAGCAACAATAATTTAAAAATATTAAACGATGTAGTTTTAATAGCAATTCTAAAAAGAAACCATCTGATGGCCCACCCTTTATAACAAATTTCCCATAACTTTTTCAACTAGTAAAATTATCATTTCTTATGATATTCCAGAGGAATTTCAATGAAAATTAGCGATCATATGGAAAAAGTCCAAACTACCTCATTTGAAAATATATTCCGCCTGATACGAATACACGGGCAAACGTGAAAAGTTCGAAAAGACTAAAAATATCGAGCTATCTGCAACACGGAAAACCCGACACGCGTATCTCTTTCCATTCAAATATTATTGAGTGTACCCTGTCTTAGTAGACACCCGGTATAGCGGGCTGTATGCACGTTAACCATTTTTTGGGTGGATTTTCTGTGGCGAAGATATTCAAGTTCAATGACCATTGACCACACCGTACTCGGAAGAAATTACGCCATAGGTAGCTGGTTAATTCATATACTATGTACGTAGGCGTCGAAAGAGCTGCAACTTTCTATAAATCTGTAAAGCTACAGGTACATTGTAACAGTTTTCTGTATTTAATGTCATATAAATTAAACAATAGAAAGCGTTACGACATTTTCAATGATTTACGTCACTTATTCACACTAACTACTTATCAGTCTACACTTAAAAATTAATTTCAAACAAACTAAATGCAGTAACAAATTTATAGGCATATGTGTTTTTGTAGAAAGTAAGTTTTGCAAACTAATACAATAATTTTCAGAAAGTAGAGAATAAATAACGGTTTAGTTTGGCCAATCGATGAAACGTTTGGCAGTTTCAGGGAAAAAATTATTGCAATCTGAATCTGAAAATAAAGAAAACGCGTATAAGCAACGTAAGCGAAAAATCGAGTGGACCATGAGGAAGCTTTTCCTTGTTCATTTCTGAATTATTGATTATTTCCTCTATTTCAAACTACACTATGTTAATACAAGTCGATTTCATGGCTAATTTTGTTGTGATTTGTAGTGACCATATTATATTGCCGTTAAGATAAGAATTTCTATAAAGTAGGAAAGTGCCAATACTCATCAATAATTTATAGGAACAAAGTATTTTTGTCCTTGACATTCAGATTTTTTTATCCATTAGGTATAATTAGGTGTGTAAAATAAAAAACTAATTAAAACATGCAAACGCCAGTATGTAAATTTCTCTAGCTCGAGGTAAAACAGAAAAGGTGTAATATATTGTACAGGGTTCTGCAAAATCTGGAATAATGCATATATATTTATGCAGTTTTGTATGGCAAGGATTTTTTTTGTTGTATAGGAACCTTTTTCAAGCAAAAGTTTTTTTCGTATTCTGGCGATCTTCAGTTATTATTTCTTGGAATCAGCCCACTATTCTGTGAATGACTATATGTACATGTGTAAAAGTTTTATGAGGTTACACGACGAGTATTTCGAGAAAATTAAGTTTCTTCACAGTCTGGTAAGTTACCAATTATTTAATATTTGATGACACCCACACTAGTCACTAGTTCCCATGAAGACTGCATTGACTCCATCACATTAATGGCATGTGAGTAGTGTTCAAAATTAATTTCTTCCATTTTTGCTAAATCACAATACTTATCTGTCCATAAAATATCTCTCATATTCAGAAATATTATACCTTGTCTCTAACGTAACCCCGTCAGAAGTCACAGGAAGTTATCAACTCTGGCTATGAACGAGAGAGATAGGAATAGCGGTCATGTAAGCTTTTCGGTTATGTCAAACTTTTGACAAGTGACTGTCACAATTTGTAAAATAAACAATGGCTGTCATATGATGTGACAGTCTTGACATGTAAATAAGGTTATAAATTCGATTAGGAATAGAAATACGTCTTTTTTTCTCGGCAAACCTTGATGACGTTTTTTTTTGGATGTCTCTATATTATTACATATTATGAACACTAGTTTTGGTTATGTGACAAGCGCAAGATAGTTGTCACGGTAATTTTCAGTTTACATTACTGGTTGTCACTAAGTATTACATTGTCAATTATTGTATTTGGGGACCTACCAAATTATTTGAGAAACAACTTAATTATTTCGAAATACTCGTTATGAAGTTCATAAATTTGTTTTACAACGATTTAAAGAGTTAAGACGATTAAAAAATTACGACGATTACAACGATTAAAAAATTTGAAGACCACAGAACTCTTCAACAAATCAAAGATTGCTGCCACAGCTGCAGAACAATTTGAAGAGATAAAAAATTGACGATCCCAAAAAAAAGTCAAATAACCTTTATTTCAAAAAATTTCCTCAAAATAAATGGTGAAAATGATTACGCATTGTTTCAAACTTTTACCGGACTCTGTACTTACGCAATTTTGTAAATTCGTCGTTAGTAACCCCGCATTACGCTTTATGCGTCCAACGGTTTCACAGAAAGAAGAGGTAATTTAGTGGAAATTTCATAATACTTTCATTATTCTGCATAGAAAATTACTGCGTACTTAATTTACTGTGAATCGCAGAGTTAATCCGATTATCGTTTTAGTAAGAAAGAAAATATCTACAAATATCTATAAAATCGACTGTTTAACATCTTTAAAAAATAACATGGACACACATAATAAGAAAAAAATCAAACACCGGGTTAAAATCACTTATTCTATGCGTATTTTGGGTTGCTGAATCCAATTCTGCCTGAATTCGAGGTTAGTTTTGGTGGGTTGGCTCTTTATCTCTGTCAAAATTGCACCATTGTGAAGACAAACAGAATTATCGCATTATTAAAAATTAATTTCGCATGTCTTTTTTGGTCGTCGAATCCGAATAAAAATTAAGTTTGAACTGCATAGAAATGCAAAAAAAGTGGTCAAAATGGTAAAAGAGTCGCTTTTTATGGGAAAAACCTGGCAGTCGGATTTTTTTTTTTATTTCAATAGCTCATTTTTATATTTTTTAGATTGCCAAATTCGAATTCAACATCGTTTCCAGCCATGGTAAGGACATTGTGTTATAAAATTGTGGAAAAAGTGCAACGAAAAACAGTGAAGAAAAACGCTAAAATGTGGCTTTTCGTAAGAATAGCCTGGGAATAGGATATTTTACTGAAATAGCTCATTCTATATATTTCTGGGATTTTTTGGTATAAATCTAGGTTTTTTTTGAACCTTTAAAACAATATAATTTTGTATAAATGCAAAAAAAAATGCAAAATAGTGACCATAGTCGCCATGTCCATCATTATGTAGAAAAAAACCTTGCAGTCAGAACCAATTTAGTCAGAATTAATCTCCCACCATTCACATTATTTTCTTTTGCTGTAACGAGTTCTTTTCTCTTCAAAAGATCTGCAATGCAATGACAGATGCTTCCGTTTTACTCCCTTGCGCTTACATTCTCTTTTCAACATATAGCAATTGTCAGCCATCATAAAGCACTGAACAATCCAAGAAACATTTGAAACAAGCTATTTGAGTAAAAAAAAACATTTTTTTCCCTGGTTAGAAACAGGCTTTTCTTAAAAAAAGTCCCCTTTTTGCGTTTTCCCTCCTTGGTTTTTTTTTTTTTTTTTTTTTTCCCAAATAAATGGCGTCCCCCCCCCCGAAACGATTTTTTTTTCGAATTTGGCAGCCAAAAAAAAAAAACATAAAAAATGAGCTATTGGAGTCAAAAAAAATGCCGACTCCCAGATTTTTCCGACAAAAAGCGATACTGTTGAGATTTTGGCCACTTTTTTGCATCTTTTCGCACTTATGTGAAACAAATATGCTTTCTATGTTTCAAAATAAATCTTAATTCTGCTTAATTCTGCTTAATTCTGGGCGATGACAAAAAAGACGTGTGAAATTAATTTTGAGTGATAATTCTGTCGCGTGCTTTCATAATGGTGCAATTTTGGTGTGTTTTTTTGCATTTTGAGAGAGATAACGAGCTAACCCACCAAAACTAACCCCGGATTCCGATTCAGCGACCCAAAATACGTATAGAATAAGTGGCTTGGACCCGGAGTTTGACTTTTTTTTATTTTATGTTCCTATGTGATTATTGGAGTGTCAGTTAAATGAACTCATTAGTAAGTGAACAAAAAGAATGTAAATTTCTAGTTCAGTGCATATACAGTAGGGTGGACCTTAATATTTTTTTTTTCGTTTTTTCTCAGCGGGCCGGGTGAAAATCAGTTCTGAGTACCTAAAAACTTGTGCGGAAACCAAAACTGCCGCGATCGGAACCTTTTTTCCCGTGCCGCAAAGCGCCGGAACTTTCTTATGGGATTTACATGTTAAAAATCACTGAAAACGTTCGATACGCTCAAAAACTATGAAAATCATCAAATCTGATAGTCGCAAGAATATATTTCCATGTATTTTTTCCTCCTGAATTAGATGAAATCATCAGATTTCGTTTATTCGTTGAGTGAAAAAAAATTATGAGCGAAAAATTGCGAAAAAACACCAAATTAAACTAAAAAAATTTGAAAAAAGACGAAATAATTTATTATGGTGATTGTACCTGACTCTGAGGAGTATTAAGCATATCATGATTCAAAAGTAGAGGTAAAAACCTACAATTTGACGTCCAGTCGAAGTCTGTAGGTGCCTCTGAACCGGAGTTACGATCATTTCAAGTTGTACGCAAAATTCAGGAGCGTATACGGCGGAAGGCGATTTTTCTGTTTTTTTTCAATCCTGATTCTCTGAGGAAGCTGCGTCGTGGTATAATCTGGTAGTAATACAAATCTCTATGTTATGTACTTGTTTCTCAACAATCGAGTAGTTTAAGGGTTATTCAAGCTTGAGCAAACGAAAGAACAGAAGAATGAATTCTCGAAAAAAACACGGTTTTTCTCTTAAAGTTGGTAGCTTCATTCGCTCTGACATTAGCCGCGGAAATTTCTTCGTATTATTACCAACTTCAAGAGAAGTCGAGAGAGAAGAAGTTTCGAAGAGAAGAATTGAAATTGGCGACGGTCATAGAGTGGTCGTTTTTGCAGTGATTTTTAACATTTAAATCCCATAAGAAACTTCCGGCGCTTTGCGGCACGGGAAAAAAATGTTCCGATCGCGGCAGTTTTGGTTTCCGCACAAGTTTTTAGGTACCCAGAACTGATTTTCACCCGGCCCGCTGAGAAAAAACGAAAAAAATATATTAAGGTCCACCCTAATATACAGTGTACGCAAAAAGATTTGCGCCATATATGAGTATTTTTATAATCATTTTTTCTAAACTTTCCCCCGACATTGATCTTTGCAGCACTTTTATTCAAGAAAGAACTAATGCCTCGTTGGTACAACTCTTCGTGAATGAATTATTTTTTAATGAAGTCATGAAAATTGGGCAAATAGTGTATTTTCGGATAACTTTTGACAAAAAAAGAAGTTGTTTTTTGGTGCTACCTAAAGTAACCTGATTATGTTCCTCCATTTAAAAACATTTAAACTATAGCTTATCAACACCCAGTGTCTAGGTACTTAAATAAAACAATATTGTTTATTTACGGTTGTTCCGTTGATGAAATTGTTATTGTTTAAATATTTGCAAATACGCTATTCACCGTACATTACCATTGATTTCTATACATATACATATGTACATCAGCTGTTAATTTTTAACGAAATGACACTTACACCTACGAATTAGCATGTTTTCTCTGCATAGCATTATTAAATTATTCGAATTCGTACATAATTATAGAGACTAACGGTACACATGAAGGCGTGTAAATTTGTTTTAAGATTTTTTTATATAAATATAATCGAATAGATTATTCATAATACCTAGTATTGCCTACTTTAATGCGGATTTTCCGAAAATAACACATAAGTCTATTTGCATCCTCGCGATATTCAGAATGATATATGACTCCAAAGGTTATCCAAAAGTATTTCGCTACTTTCTTTCTTCTCAAACATCTTAAAAATCATACTTCGATAAAAATACATACGTAGTAACGCAATAATGATTTTCTTTCAAAAGTAATGAGGAATGTTTCCATTTAATTTACTATAACCACATCTAAAACTGGAATTTACATATCTACTGTAATTTACATAGAAATTGACATGTGTTGATCGTTGGTAGATATGATCCAGATTTATAAGTATTTGTGAGTACTTTCAGTTGATTCAAAAGTCCTTCTCATCTATATAGACTATTCGCTTTATTTTTAAGTTTATTTCGATCATGTACAGTACCGTTTACAATACTACGTACATTGCAGAATGAAGCGAAATTAATAAGTGAAATTTTGTCTTAGATAGATGCTACCCAAACATGAGAGTGAGGGGCGAACCAATCGCGAGCGAGGTGGTGAGAGGGTAGGCTGTTGTTTGTAGGCAATTTCACCAAATATTGACATACAAACATTTAATATCAACGTATATGTATGTACATAGTCGCGTAACTTCTGCTGTATAACATATTTTTAAATAAACTGTACCGGATAATGCACACCAGCATTCAGTGATTGTAATCTTGCGCTACGAAATATGTATTTTTAAAGAGATTTTTGTGGTCTCTCAACTATACTTTATATTTTATATTTTCTTGTGATTACAAAATAAATGAAGACTATGTAAGACCACGACATATTATTGCGGCGTAATTTTTTTAATCAATTTAACTCGCCTCCTGATTGGGTACTGGGTACTAAGCTTGTCTAATTTTTGCTTTTTTTACTTTTATTTTTGCTAATTTTACGTCACTATTCACTGAACTGTAACATATGTCTGTTTATCAGGGCAAACAGTGGACTATTGGGCATTGGACCATTGTCTTTATTCATACTACTGTTACATTTAATGATTTCTAAATCTTTCAAAAATATCCAACTGCCCAACGGTATACAGTAGACAGTTGGATTCTTTTTTAAAGTATCCTACATGATCTAAAGAAGAGTATGTTCCCACCATCATACAAATAGATAAGACTTTTGTGAAGTCTTATAAAGAGACTTCGCAAAAAGACATCGCAAAGTGTTATTTTTTCGTACCCATCAGATGCGACTGGATTTAAATGGACAATTTTACACCATTGTTCTAATGATACACTGATAAAATCACACCTGTATAAATTGTTATATTGGTATTAAATTTCAGTAGCCCGTAAGCAGCATAGTGAAAGGATTTGGTGAAAGATGTTAATGATGCATTCTATAAAAACCTACGTGTCTTTGATAAAAAAAATGTGTATATTGGTACTCGTGTTAGAACAGTAATACAACGAGTATTCTGCTGTTTATGATACAGGTGTTAAAACATGTATTTTTGTGAGGGGCCGAACAAAATAAAATCAGTTTTATGACTCATGCATAATTCTATATTGTTTATAATAAACTGGGCGTCAGAATTTTCGTAACACGTTTTAGATTAGCGTTCCATTTGCGTTCTATTCGGGCTAGAGATTCATGGTTTTTGAATTTGGGTAGCTTATAGGGTTAGTTTTAATGCACCGAAATCGCTATGTTTATCACTGTGGTTTAAATGGTTCGCCGTCCACACCCTAAAAACCAACCCCATGTTGAAACATGAATTCACGATTCAAGATTCTGGCGGCAGGCAGTTCAAAGACGTACAAGATGGACTAAGAAATACGATGGGAGTTAAAAACCTATCCTGACACACATTAAGGCTTCTCCAATAAGTCATGTGCATTTAGTCGCTGTTCCGTTCCTTTAACCCTTTGAGCCACCCCTCTACAGTACGTTGGATTTTGCATGATCGGACATCTGTTGGGGGATTCCATTGATCTTAATGTTATCTAATAAATTGGTGTGGTATACCACAACTCGTTTTCACCCTTTCCAACTCAAGCACACCTCCAGGCTACCCCTACACTAACCCTCTGGTTCCGCCCCTGTTAGAGGGCTCGTTGGGTACACCCAACCTTCCTTATCCTCGGTGCGCTCGGCATGTGTCCTTTGCTACTTGGGCACATGAAGTCTCGACTGGACCAGCGTCTGCAAGATAGACCACCCAAATAGGCTTTAACTCGTAAAAAGTAGAAGAAACGGGAGCTGTTAGGGTTGCCTACCTTGCAGGCACTGGTCCAGTCGAGAGTTCATGTGCCCAAATAGCAAAGAACACTTATCGAGTGCACCAAGCATATCTCACGAATGTCGCAAAGGTTGTGCCTACCGAACGAGCTCTCTTTGAGGAATTTTCATCCATTCATCTTTTGGGAGTGAGTCAAACAAGGGGACCATGGTACCCAAAAGATAATTTGAACGAGTCACACGACTCGAGGTGGGCTGAAAAGGCTTCAAGCATCCTCAGGAAGGCTTTCTGAGTCATCCCACGTATAGAGCACCCACACCTGCTTACAACTCGTCAGCGCGGTAAATTTGTAAGGGGTGAGTTAGTGGTGACCTTTCACTTTTGGCGCTCAACCGGCCATCCGCTAGAGATCTATGCAGACTTTTTTTTCTTTTTATTTTATATTTTCCACATTTTATAACTGCATTTTTCTGCATTTCTAACATAATATTGTGAAACTTATCACGCGTAAGGCAGATATATAATATATATATTTTATACCTAAATATTATACCCATGTAACAGGTGCCATCCAGGGGCACACGGAATTACTCGCGACCCCGCGGATTCCTTTTTGTTACTTTCCAGATTTACCGAGCGGTCTTGTTTAAATCTGCACACTTATACTATGTGGGTTCGTTGATTAATTCGTCCAAGAGAAAACACTAGCTTACCTGACAACGCCTTAATTAGTCGACTGTAGGTGTTAGGTCCCCTTTGGTAGTCCGGCGCGAAATAAAACACCACCGTACAAATTAGGGAGTTTATTAATTTAACCAAAACAAACTGCAACAAAAAATGCCGTTAACCAACCCCCGGTCACACGTTATTCCCGATAATAACTAATTAATAGTTGAAGGCGCCTTGATCAACACATACAATATAATATTCTTGAACAAATACAATAATAATAGCAAACTTCAAGGATTAATCAGAGCCAACACGACAACGTAAGAAACTCATGGAGCGGAAGAAAATAACTGACTTTTTCGGGTTTTACCACCCTGTTTTATGATTTCGGACTTCTAAGCCTCTACGTCTCCACCCAGCGGCGGAGGAGACGTTAAACCCTTCAACGGTCCGTGCTAACCTCGCATTAACCACCTTCTGACACCCCGCGATAGACGGTGTGACCAAGGATTTACATATATTATGCACATTATAGATTACCTTTAATTCCCATATATTTTAATCGAATCATTCCTTTGTATCTAGTATTTGCCTTGTCGCAAAAGACAGTTACCCGGCCCTGGCGTTCCCGCACATGTGCACGGCTAGCGCCCTTATCGTATACTTGAACCTAGCCTTTTCAGAGAAATGACATTTACTAATTTGTCACGGTGCAAAAGATCAATTTCCTTAAAGCGCCCAACTGATTTTTTTATGTATTTGAGACACTTAGATGAACTGAATTTACGATAGTTCGACGAAAGGAATTGTATGCGTGAGGTCTCTTGTTCTTCCGGCTTCCTATTGAAATATGCCTAAAATATGTTTAACTAGATATTCCGTATTGCTACACCCAAATAAACTTTATTTTTCATGAAATTGATTGTTTCTAGATGCTCTTTTGTTTCAAGTTATCTGTACGCGATTTTTTGAGCCATTCTACACAATATTTCATTTTCATGCTTTGACATTAAAAACACTACAAATTATTTCGGAGCGAGGCGACGGGCCAAATTCTTCGACTCGGGACTCATGTAATCGACCCGAAGAACAAATGTGGCCGCAATTTATTACCATCGCTGCACGCCGCTGATTTTAATGCATAAGTTGCGTGATTGATGCTGAGATACTCGCTGGATGCTCAACCCGTTTCCATCCAACCCGGAACCCCGTGCGCCTCGGTACCACCTACTCGGGTACTGTTCAAGTACCGCGAGGAAGATTCAGCACCGAACCAAATTAATTTAGTGATGATTTATGGAACGTTCGAACTCGATGGGTCGTGGTCTCTACATGATACTATCCGACATCATGATAACATAATACGAATTAAAGTGTATGCAAATTTTGAACTTAACCATGCTCGTTAATTGAATACGTTTTAGTCATACTTTTAATTACCTATGGGCTATCCGTTGAACATCTGCTAACGACGCCGCGTCAAATGACCATTTCACTTCCTCCGTCTCGCATTTTGTTTTCGTCACATCCGTAGAATGATTTAAATAATATTATTCGATTAAATTAATTTAGGAACTGAAATTGTTATATTGGTTTTCTATTTATTTATTGTTTTGCTTTTCAATCTATATATTCAACGATATATTTTGTACATCCACATTTTCGCTTTGATAGATTAGGTCTTGCAAAATGTATGAAATCTCGATACAAGAGATGTGTAAATTAAGTAGGTAATGAGACTTTTTTTTAATATTTCTTATTCGAATAGAATTACAATTCAGTATTGTCTCCTTCAAAATAACTCCACATAGAGCTGGAGACGGTTCTTCTATTCATCATAGCAGTGCTGGAACTCGTATACTGGAATAGCCTTCAGCTAGTCGGTTGCAGCCGTTTGAATGTTTTCTTTGGTCTCAAAATGACTTCCTTTGAGGTGGTTTTTCAATCTCGGGAAGAGAAAAAAGTCACAAGGACTCAAGTAAGGAGGCTGAGGAGCCACAGAAATGTTTGTACTGTCTAAAAACTCGTTTACTGAAATGGCTGTGTGACAAGGCGCATTGTTGTGATGCAACATCCATGTGTTCTTGATGTTTGGTCTCACACGCATGACCCTTTTTCGAAGTTTTTCAAGAACCTCTCTGCAAAAATGTTGATTTACTGTTTGGCCTGGAGGCACATATTCTTTGTGGATAATTCCCTGGCTATCAAAAAAGCAAATCAGCAACCATTTGCTCTTCGACTTGCTCATTCTTGCTTTTTTGGGTCTTGGAGAGCTTGAGGCGTGCCATTCCATGCTTTGGTGCTTGGTTTCCAGGTCGTACTCAAACACCCAAATTTCATCACCAGTAATGACACGTTCCATAAAATGGGGATCATTTTCAATCGATTCCAAAAAGTCAACTCACCTTTCTCTCCTGATGTCCTTTTTGTTCTTTTGAAAGGTGTTTTGGAACCATTTTTGCACAGATTTTTCTCATTCCTAATTCGTTAGTCAAAATCTCATGAACAATGGTGTGATTCTAATTTAACTCTTTCCCGATCATTCTTGTCTTATTTGCAAATTGTTTTCCCTTAACAATTTCCTCAAATACAACTTAATTTTCCCTTAAAGTAATTCAATTTAACTAAGAATTATATGTTTTTCTGATGAGGAAACTAATAAGGTAATTATAAAGTATTTATAACAAATAAGCACGTAAATAATGTTGAAAATGATGCTTTACTATAAAAGAAAGAAATGACAGTAATTTATTTAGCAAATGCTCAAAAACAAGTTAAATTTTAGTAGCTAAGATAACTTTTAACGAGGATAAACTTTAGTAATTTACGAACAAAAAAAGAATTAACAAATGCAACTAATTCCAAACTTGCCACAGTAAGAACTGATTTACATTTTGACCATTGTCTGCTATACATACAAATCCCTTTTGCTGTACCAAACTTATTCTTAAATTAGACTATCTAATAATAAATAGCAATAAATAGTGGTTAAATGAATTTTTAAAAGCTGGCGTTTACATTCGTGGCTTGTTTGATGGTAACTTTTATGAAAAAGCCTTAAAAACCCAAGAAAAAAAAAGAAAATATATACAGTATATGTGTACAGCCGACATAGGACAAATTTTAAAAAGCGTGGTGAGACGGCCTGTCTTATTCCCTCACTACCTTCGATGCGTAGGTATGCGGTTGCTTCTTATCTGTCGTCTCCTTTCTGTTTGTCCCTTTTCATAACTGGCCAATATCTGATGTACACATAAAAAATATAGTTTTAACTTTAACACTTATGATGTTCATAAGAGAAAAAGAGAATTAAATTTGGACAAATTATACTGAAAAAATACAGGGTGTCCTTACTTGGGTACATATGTTCACAAATGATTAAATAGGTATATTATAACGGGATCTCCTATTTAAGCTAACCAAGTTCGAAACGATCTCGATTTGAAGTTGGCTAAATGTACTGTAATAAATTGAACACTTGGCATGCCATTCTCCAATTTATTTTAATTGCAGAGGGAGAAACACTTAATGTTCTTATGCCGTGCCAAAAATGAAATGGAAGTCTGCCACCCAAAAAAAAGTTGTGTAGATAATTCCAGTCCCTAATATCTGTCAATTTAAGAAAAATATTAAATATCTCAGAAACGGCATGATTTAGTTAAGTACAATATGTTCTCCACTTAGAATAGTGTTTTCTTTTCTAAATTTATAAAAATATATAGTGTTTCATTTAATATTAAAGAGATTTTTGGCAATATTTAAAAAAAAGATTGATGGAAAAAGATTGTAAACACCCTCGCATATAACATTTTCGTATTCTCAATGAAAAATCAATCCTAAATACCAACTAAGCGCTAAAAACTCACCCTGTAGAGTTTATACAGCAAATATGTATATTTTATGTATGTATGTACTAAAAGGCAAGGTAATATAATAAAGGCTCCAACAGTGGAAATTTCATACAAATCTAGCTAAGCTCCCTAAGTAGGAGAAATATGTACCTATATGTGAACATGCTGTGTAATTATCTGCAATGAAGACAATATTGTAACCAACCGTGCAACGGTTGTTAAATTTAAATGGGTAAAAAATGTCAACACAAAGAAGAAAATAAATGGCATTAAAATGAAATCAGTGAGCCCGAGCCGTTCTTGGCTATAGTAGGTTAACAACTTAGAAGTTTAGAGCTTTATCTAAATCTTTGCTCCTTAGTCTGGCGTGCCGTGTGTTGTAATCGGCAGAGGCGTAACTAACTGCTGATATTTCGAAATAATAAGGAATAACACTCAAAACGTAAATTTAAGAACGGGAAAACATGTCATAATTTGCTATATACGTCAAAAATTTCGTCAATTTAAATGCCTACACATGTTTTATCAATTACTTTCTTATGTGTACATCTTGGTGGTACAGGGTGCGGCATAAAAACCGGATGTTTTTAGAATGGCTAGTACTCGGCTATCTGAAAAGGGAGAGGGATGCGGGAGGTGGCCTTGCATTCCTTATCTCATAGCATTTTCACATTCAGTAGCAAACATGGAGCCGTGGACGTTGGAGCAACGTGAGTTTCGTCGCAGATTCAACATACACCGAAATGCGTCTGTGCTTACGCGTAACACTATCTTACGGTAGGTAAACGGGCTTAGCACCGAAGGAATACTGGTGACAAAGAAACCAACAGGCCGTCCAAAAAGAGTGAATTTTGCTGAACAGATGATAACAGTTTTTCAGCAGAATGAAAATATGACTTTTGATGAGTGATGAGGCTCACTTTCACATAAACGGTGTAGTGAATAAACAAAATTGTCGCTACTGGGCTGCTGAAAACCCCCGAGAAATGCACCAGAGACCGCTACATAGCCCAAAAGTAACCGTTTAGTGTACTGTAGGCATCATTGGCATTATTGGACTATTTTTCTTTGAGGAAAACGGAGTAGCTGTCACCGTCAATGCAGAGCGCTACATAAATATGATCAACACATTTTTCATCCTGAATTAAGAAGAAGACGTATTGCAAGGAATCGTGTATGGTTTCAGCAGGACGGAGTCACGTGCCATTCAGCCAAGTCTACCATGAATATTCTTCGTGGGCTATTCCCTAATCGTCTTATGTCCAGGTTTGGTGATGTTGTCTCGCTACAACAATGCATTGCAGAAAACATCAATTGCAAGACGTGATTTTTCACACATGATTTTTCACATCAAAAATATTTTTTTTCTATCGATTTTATTTTTAACACAGATGCTATGACCCCACGAATGATGTTGTACCATTAAATTATTTTTCGAACAGACAATAATTTTTTTATGACTTTTTGAAAAACGTCCTAGATTTTTGCCGCACCCTTTACTTAAATTAAATGTGTATATTTCAAAATTGCGACTATCTATAATATATCTTCAATATAAAATATATATATGCAATGTGTGTATATTTTTCTTTCGGTTAATATACCTAATAAATTTTAGTCCAGGCGATCTATGTTTCGGACTAACAAAATAGTCCATAAAAGCAGTCTCAATGGTTTCATATACAGGAAGAGGAAGCCGTCAGCCGTTCCAAAAATGGCTTCCTCCGGGCAGATCTTGGAACCGGGTTGCAAAATATTTGCGAAATTTTTTTTTCATAATCTCCGGGTAAATACATTTTTTTTATACCTGTGATTCTTGAAATTTTGAGATCTGTAAAAATTATGGTAATTTGAATTTTTATTTCATCCCAACATTTCGTCTGTGAGATTTTAAAATAGTTGTGTATTTACGCAAAATAAGAATTTTGCAAAGATCACAAGTATAAAAAAATTACATTTACTAGGTGATTATGAAAAAAATATTTTGCAAATAAACGGCTTGCAGAATGCATATTTTGCAAGCCGTTTGCAAGATCTGCCCGGAGGCAGCCATTTTTGGAAAAACAAATTGCAAATTTTTCCTAAATTTTTTTTACCATTATAGCCTTCCACTTAGGTCTAGTATCCAACCCCTAAAATATGGTGAAAGTTCCATGCCTCCTTCGCAAATACGAGCATGTCGAATTCCACCGGCCGCCACTGCATTAAACTTATTAAAGTTTAACCATTGGTTGGTTCATACCAAATGGATGTATATGGGACATTCCATGTCAACCGGGACACCGTTCTCTCCAAAAGTAGAAGCAAGGAAAAAATACGTTTAAGGTCTCGAAATGTTCGTATACTCAAGAGCTTTCGAATAAACGATTTCCATTTTTGGGAAAATTTCGAAATTCAAAATGGCGGCCATAAAATGGCGACTATAATTAGAAATTTACAAAAAAATAGTTCAGTACCTAGCTTAAAATCATCTATATATGGAAAATACCCCGACCTAATAGTAAACTTTATGATTTTGGACATGCTGAATCCGAATTTCATATTCTTAAAATCCAAAAGTGGTAGGAGTATTAGTATCAGTCATTTTTGACAATTTTTTTGGTTTTTAGACCATTTAGGTAGGTTTAAATTACTAGGGTTCCGATTAATTAGGTAATTAGGCAATTAAAACCAGATATGTTAGATTCATAGTTGTTAGGTTTGGTGCTAATCACCTTAGGCTATGTTATGTTTAAAGTTGATAGGTTTTGGTCTTGATGCAAAAAAATGCCAAAAAATTGTCAAAAAATGGCCAGTTCTTACAACACAAATCTGTACTTTGTGATCCCAATAATCGAAATTATGATGTTAAAACACATAAAAGTAGCTACTTCTAGAAAAAAAAATCCTTTTTTCCAGTGATATATGGAATAAAAAACAAAAAAATGGTCAATACTCCTACCACTTTTGGACTTTAAGAATATGAAATTCGTATTCAGCATATCCAAAATCGTAAAGTTTACTATTAGATCGGGGTATTTTACATGTATACATGATTTTAAGCTAGGTAATGAACTATTTGTTTTTTTAATTTTTAATTATAGTCGCCATTTTATTGCCGCCATTTTGAATTTCGAAATTTTCCCAAAAATAGCCATCGTTTATTCGAAAGCTCTTGAGTATACGAACATTTTAAGACATTAAACGTATTTTTTCCTTGCTTCTACTTTTGAAGAGAATGGTGTCCCGGTTGACATGGAACGTCCCATATATGAATTAGCCGATCAATAAACTGTTACAGAATTTTGGCAGACATATATTTCTCTTTTTCCTCACTATGTGACACTTCATAATTTACCACGTTTATTAACAACTCTTTGCATTTGTTTATTAAACATTTCCAGTTGCCAATGGTCATTAAAGGAAATCCAATAATAATATTCAGTACATAAGTAAGTGACAGTTTAGATACGAGGCAGTGGAGAGAGTTCATAAATGCAAAACATTTTAATAGTCTCGATGAACCTGAATTCCATTAGGCAAGTTGAACTGATAAAAATTCAAGCATACCGCACTGCACTTACATATATTATTATAACGGGATATCGAGAAAAATGTAATTTTTGATAACGCGTGTTTCCTTTTGCGGATAAACTTATATACAGTGTAGTAAAAGGAGGTGGGTTGATAAGGGCCATTTTCCGCCCATTACACACTCGAAAAAAAAAGTTTCAGTTCCCGACTATTATTGAATGTATTTGTTTACTTAATGATGTGTATTTTTTATTATATGCAATTTACGCCATAAATACACAATATAGTAAAGTATAGAAATTATTGCCAAAAAAGCAAATGTTTAGCTCTTTTTTGTACATTTTTGTCGTTTTTTTAATTTTTAAATTATTTTTTCTTATGAAGCGTTCCGTGAACCATATTAACTTTGACTCACAATAATTCTACTCATTATAGGCTTGAATATGAGTACTATTTTATAATGGTTCAGTGTGTGCGTCTATCAAATACTGCGTAGTACATTCCGTGCGAGAGTGTGAGTTGCGCTGCAATCGGAACGTGTTCAGATATGTTTTGTCGCGATCGAAAAGTATTTAAGTAGTGAAGATATCAAAATTGTGTTCTGTAGCTGTCCTTTTGAATGTTTATTGAAAAACATAATATAATAATAATGCCTGTAGGTCATTATTAAATGCATGGAAGTTATTTGTAAAACATGGTGAAAAACAAATAGCGATTTTCGTATGTGTTTGAACAAAAAAATTATATCAATACTTAGAAGGCCTAAAAACTGTGACCTACAGAATGGTTCTAAGTTGTGTTCTAAATGCAGATCATATGCATTTCGTGTGGCTCGAACTCAAAATAATCCTATTTTATCTTCCGTAGTGACAACAAGAGTTCTTGCTTCAACAAGTTTTGCTGACGATACCACAAATAAGAGACCTAATATACATTTATCAATACCTCGTTGTCACAACTCGAAAACGTGTTGTAAAATATGTAGAAGTAAAAATTGCCTCGTGACTGTACCAAGAACAACTCGAACTCAAGCCTTTATAGAAACTGGAATGTATATATACCATACCATTAATTACAAAGTTTTCATTTAAAATAATAATTGTGTTTCTTATTTGTCATGAAGTATACTATTAATAAATATATATGTCACATCAAATGGCTGATGGGCGAAAAATGGCTCTTATCAGCACACCTCCTTTGTGTTAAAATGATGATCAAAATATTTATGTAATAAAATAAACACAATATTTTACTCCCACGTACTAGATAATTTATGATATATGTACAAGAGTAAACACAAATTATCAATGTCCTCACTAAATGATGTTAGTAGGTTTCTACATGTACAACTGTTGGTTTGTTTAAGATACTGATCACTAATTGATTTCTTTGTAGAAACGAATGTCGTAAAATATTTATATTTGTTATATATTATGTAATCATTTGTCGATTTATACCAGTTTATTCATTTTTATTATCATAATATCCATAGTGAGTCAACAGTACCACGGGAAAATGTATCTTAGAGCCCTTGAAGACATATTAATGATGACTAAAGTTGGCAAAAACTTAATCCCGAGCGCAGGCGTAAGGTGTAATTGTTATTATTCTTTGAATTCGAATAAAGACAAATGGGCTGTGCACAAAACAATTTGTGTTTTGATTTGAAGCGAAGAATTACTGCTGCCTGTTCTGAATTAGGTGGAAATATTTTCAGAAAAGTAACTTCTATTGAACTAAGAAAACGTTACGAGTTTAGCTTAAGCTTAAATAACATTGGTGCATATTGAACATTTATATAATGTTCAGATGATAATTCATTTTTAATTTTTCTGGTTGTTGTTATTTTATTTATTCATTTGTAAATATTTAAGTAGCATTTGTATGTATATTATTTGTTGTTGAAATATCTAAAGATATTTGTTTAAAATAAATTATACAACATTTCAGCTATCAAAACCTAGGTTTAATACATATATTTTTTGTTGGAAATAAAAACATATTTACTTATATATTCTGTATATGTTGAAAGAGCAGTAGAATCGGAAAAATCAAATCCAAATGTAATATTGACTATAAAGTAATGCATCAGGAAATCGGCCATAACAATTAAATAAAAATATATATATAAAAAAACGAGAAGGTATTTTGCTAAAAAAAAAAAAAAAATTCGGCATCGCGATGCTTAACATCATTAAGCTATATTTTTAATTTCCGTCTTACACACAATTAATATATCTTTTTAGTTTAGTTTAGTTTATTGACCACTACATATTTATACTTATAGCCATTTTCTGTAAACTAAAAACTCTACAAACAGGAAAATGTAATGGTAAAGTGAAAAAGGTATGTTGTTGAAAACATTTTTATTGGCGACGTGACGCTTAGCGTCATTAAAACATGTTTTTATTATTTTTTTTAATTTTGATAAGTGATTTACCAGTCACTAAAATTAATTTATCTCAGCCATTTCCAAGAAAAACTCACTTCATATCATAAATCGGTCACCCTGTATATAATTTAAAAACTATTGACTTATCTAAAGTTATTTTTATTTTGTCTTTTTAAAATCTATACAGGGTGACTGGTGATAAAGTGTACAAACGGTGGATTACTATTTGTAACCACAGTGGTGTACAATTTGGTGGTGATTCTACACCTCAAATGCAATAAAAAAGTTCCTCTTGACCATGGTCCGATCCTCAAGCATACGGGAGAAATGTCAGGATTAGCATTTTTTTCGGAAAAACCTGATTTTTCGCCTAAAACTTACCATATCTCGTGAACTATTAGACATGCATCAAATTTAAAAAAAACCATTGAAAAGCTCATTAAATTTTCTTGAAGGCAAAACTCTTAGCACGATTCCCATTTAATTTTTTCACCTCTTCTTCCTATCTACCAGGCGCTACGGTTTGACCTCTCCTTCCGTCACTCAGTGTGTGCTTCACTGTGGATCTAAATAGCTGCACTTGAGTATAGGCAGCTCTGCCATGTCTTGTTTCCTGGTAAATGCTTTTTCATCAAATTATGTAGTTTAGGAAAAACTTCAAAGCTCATTTAAAGGGCAGTACAAATTTCATTGTAATTATTCTAATTATTCTATTAATTTTAGGCTTAATAGTTCAGATACTTTTAGTTGGGTCAAATATGGGCTTAACAGGTTTTTGCAGTAAGCCCACGATTTACATTTCAAATGCAATTTCTTCTACCTGATACGGAATTTTTCAAAAAAATGAGTATACCGTTGGGAAGCTTATTAAGAAAGGTAGTTTTTATGAAATGTGCACACTTTTGAGAGACAAAAAAATATCATTTGATCAGTAAAATCTGTAAAATTTCGAAATTTAGAAATTTTTAAAATTTAGAATTGTGTCAGTGCTTACAAAAATTAAATGGGAATCTTGCTAAGTGTGTTTTCTTCAAGAGGATTTAATTAACTTTTCAATGTTTTTTTCATATGATGTAGGACTAATAGTTCAGGAGATATGGTAAACTAAATTAAATGGTAAACTGGTTCACTAAATACGGCCTATTAGTAGTTGGAGACTTCCTTTCCACACGTCCTAACCCTGGAATTTGGGTTCATTTGTTCTCATACCGAAAATGCGACCGCGCTTGGTGTAGTTGGTCTGTGGTCCCCACCTTGCAAAATTATAAACAATTTGATTTGATTTGATTAGCACCACCTTCTTTGCGACAAATTTAATTCTTAGTATGATACAAAATGATCGCTGTATTACATTTCCATCAATGAACGCCAGCGTCGTCTGAAAATGTAGGTTTCACGTCGGAGACACTCCTGGTAGCCAAAGGTCGCTAACCTAGCCGGCAAGTTAGATACCTGCTATGCGGCTGAACTGGAGCAATCAGCCGCTAATTGTGCAATTCAATAGGCACGTCACGAAATACAAGAGACAAACCTACTGCGCTATAAATCTCGCGAAGAAAGATGGACAGATCTGCATATAATTCTGCGAGACAATCCGAAAATAGAAATTCGCGGGATGTTAGATGGATTGTAATAAAACATTTCCCCCTATTATAGAAACTGCGTATTTTACTAGAATTTTAAATTAAATGTCGGACTTTGTGCAATCATTTAATCGGGTTGCTTGGAATACCTGCTAAAACAGTCTGACGCATTACCGGGGAAAATACATTTATTGTCTATTAGTAGTATTGTCTATCATTATTACATGCCTGCTGGTTTGTAGACGTTACAGTGTCTAAAATGGCTTTTGTAATTACTTAATGCAAAAGAGAGGATAATTCAATTAACTATGTGTAAAATGCGTTAATGCATAGTAGATATTTAGCTCAGGTTAGTAATAAAAGTCTGATAAGTTTTTATATTCATATTCCATACCTACACGGAGAAAATAATTTCATTGAACCTAATAAAAAATATTTTTGTGTCAATAGATACAAAATCACACCGCAGAAGTTAACCATTCTCCCCTCTATGAATCACTACGATTGTGTCAAAAAAGTGTGACCCATGGAAGAGAAGATATTTCTTTCCCATAATTGAAAAAATTCATGCTTATTATATGCACATAATTACGTACTTTCATAAAGTTTCATTTAAATTAAATAATTTTGACGCGAGAAAAAAAAAATAAAAACAGAAAAATCGGTTTTTCGTCACTTTATCGCAAACTTTGAGGTTATGTTGAAAAATATATAGAATATGAGTTTTAGATTTTTTTATTATCTACAACTTTTCTCTAGGAGGTCACGTTTCGCCACAAATCACGAAAAACGGTTTTCATCCCTTAAATAGCACCCCATTTCACTACTTCCCTTCATCTCAAGTTCCAGTTTTTTTTTTCATTTTTTATGACCTCAACTATATATTCCAGCCGGCCGTTGCTTGCTATTAATTTTTTTTTCAGCATTAAAAATCCGTAACGGCTCCAGCCTAAATAGAGTTAAGGAAACTCCATTTTTGTACATATTTTTGTTCCAAAGCTTTAGAACAAAAATTGATTCAAGCATAAATTGAATTTTTAGGAGCAATAAACAATAGCGTTGAATTACTTTCATTATTCACAGTTCCACCTTAAACGTAAAAGTGTCCAAGCAAAATGTTCAGGCTCTCAAAAACAACAGTGTGTCCATACTTGCCATTGTGTATTAAGTTGCTACGTTTTTTTTTTTTGTTAATTACCATAATATAACAATACGTTCAATATTATTAGATTCAATAATTCAATAGAATAATTTAATCGAAAGGAACTATATAAAAATATATTAAATCTGCTATAAAAATACTTATGCATATAGTTTTTTATTATTATTATTTATATAATACATAGTTGTTGAGTAAGACACTTAGTTACATTAAATACACAAATATAAGCATAATCAATGAAACAAGTTGGAAAATACAGTTGTTAAACAGAGTTATGGACACTGAAGTATAACCAGAATATATTTGCCCGCGACCTACGCACAGCGAACGTAGTACGATCATACCCCAAATATACAGTATGTATTCTGAAATTAGTAGCCAGGTAAGAAAAAGGAAAGGAAGTAAGATCTGACTGATTTATAGAATAAGATAGATGTAAATGTGCCACCTACCAAGCACGGCACACTCAGCAGACGATTTCCATTACGTTTCTCGTATGTCTATCGCTATGAGAACCGAGCCCCCCCCACACAGCAAAAGCCAAGGAGTGGAGTGGGGTAAATTCGCTCTAATTTGTGCACAGTTTAAAGAAATCAGTTATTTCACTCGTGTCTCCAACTTTTTAGTGCGCATGATCTGATCCTGGCATAAAATATTGAACAAATATCCTTTCAACACGATTACGGACAGTGTTTTTTCAAGAGCCCAGGTTTTTCGGTGGTTTAAAGCATTGTTAGAAGGAAGAGAATCGATTGAAGACGAACCACGCAGCGGAAGGCCTTCATCTTCAAGAACCGTTGAAAATGTCGTTAGAATACGGGATCTTGTGCGTTCATATCGTGATTCAGTAAAATTTGAGTCACACCACTGTTCATCAGATTGGGGATGAGAAAAATATGCGAAAAAATGGTTCCAAAAAACAGGAACAGAAGGACATCAGAAGAGAAAGGTGTCTTGACTTGGAATCGACTGAAAATGATCCCGATTTTATGGAACGTGTCATTACTGGTGATGATACTTGGATGTTTGAGTACGACCCGAAAACCAAGCGCCAAAGCATGCAATGGCACACTTCAAGCTCTCCAAAACCCAAAAATGCAAGAATGAGCAAGTCGAAAATCAAATGCATGCTGTTTTTCTTTTTTGATAGTCAGGGAATTGTCCACAAAGAGTTTGTGCCTCCAGATCAAACAGTAAATCAACACATTTACAGACAGCTTCTGGAAAAACTTCGAAAAAGGGTCATGCGTGTGAGACAAAAGATCAAGGACAACTGGATGTTGCATCACGGCATTATGCCTTGTCACACAGCCATTTCAGTAAACGAGTTTTTACCCACTAAAAAATATTCCTGTTGCTCCTCAGCCTCCTTATTCGCCTGACTGCAATCCTTGTGACTTTTTTTCTCTTCCCGAGATTGAAAAATCACCTCAAGTGATGTCATTTTGGGACCATAGAAATCATTTAAACGGCTGTAACCAACCAACTAAAGGCTATTCCAGAACATGAGTTCCAGCACTGTTATGAGAAATGGAAGAACCGTCTCCAGCGCTGTGTGGCTTCCCAAGGAAGTTATTTTGAAGGAGGCAATACTGAATTGGAATTTTATTCGAATAAAAAAATTAAAAAAATTAGTGTTATTAATTAATTTTCAAACCTCGTATGTTCATGTCATAGGCTTCAAAAATTGAACATTATTTGGCGTTAAAGAGTTTTAGCACTTTTTCACCAGTCAATAAAGAAAGCATTCATCAATTGCTTGTTGTATTATTCTACTATTTAAAGTAAATATACGCACTAAGTAGGTTTGTCTGTAATACTTTGTGTTATACAAAAAATATTGTTGAAAAGCTGAGGAGTTTGAGACCAGTCTATATGTTTGTGATCATAAAAGATACTTAAAGAAAATATTTGTATACATATAATAATACGTCTGTTTACAATTATTTTGCTTGTGTTTTTGTGTTATACAACGCATGTCGGTACTTCATATCGTTGAGAAAGTAGTTGATGAATGAAAATAATCAGTAGGAATTAATTCATACGATTTAGTAATCCGACTTAACCACAGAAATGATCATGACTAAAGCTTCTCTTTCAAAAGCACTATAAATCTTGTACAGTTAATACTTACCCGTATTTAAATTTTCTTCTTATTCACAAACCTAACAAGCATCAACAGACAGATGGTATGCATCGCCATCATTTTATATGAACATTCTTGCGAAGATTTACTATGTAGATGCATGTATGTATGTATATATACATATGTACATATATTATAAAATCCATATATACATTTAATATAACTGTTTGTAATAAAGAACAAAATATATTTATTAAAAAACTGAACTTTTAATAGTTTTAGATAAATTTTCACCTTTATTTCGCTTATTTTCATTTACTGAATTTATTCCATACTTTAAGCGCGCACTGTATATGTGTGTGATAACTTGTAGAATATTTAAATGTAATATGTAATGATTTATTCAGTGTAACTGTATTGTCTGTGTCTGTCCTTTTCTATTTTATTTTTTGACATTGTTTTGACGTTATTGTAATGCCTTTTTTTGAACAAAAACTAAACTAACTACTAACTAAACAACCCAAATAATTGAAATTTCATATCACCAATCCCGTCAAATAACATAACAGCCTTTTGTTTTTAAATTCCATCCTCTCTCCTCGTTTAACCTTGTGTTTCACGAAAATCGGTAAATCAATTTGGTCTCTGGGAAAATGAAAGATGCATCAGAATGTGCATACTGGAATGGGGTATTGAAAACATGATTCTCGTTTACACGGTGCAGTCGAATAAAAAATATTTCTGTCGGATAGAACGTAAGTACTTTTGTGGGTTTCATTACCGCCATAAATATTACTTACGCTTTCCACGTTTCGTTTATACATACGACTGAGATGCTATGTTAAATTATAGTGGAAAGTAATTTAATCTGATAATGTTCACTAATAACCGTTTAGCCAGAAATGAGCACTGTCTAATGTATTATGCCATATTTCAAAGGAGATAAACTTCATTTTTCTTTAGGTGTACGAATGTATAGGGGAACCTAAACATATTTTTCCCGTATTAAACTATTACCCATAATTTGCCCACATCCGTTCACAGGCATTAATTTGGTCGTAATTTATAGCATTTCTCGATTGTATCAATTTAACTAAAATTGATAAATCATATTTGGAATGAATAAGGATGTAAGGTATCTATCATATTCCTATAAAAATATTGTCTAGGTAGATAAAATACTGGTTTCTGGTTTTTGCCTTGGATTATAAGTGAGTAAAGCATAGGAATCATCTAATAATAAACTATGTTCTATGAGATGCGTTAAATTGGTGTAAATCTTTATAGAAAAGGTATAAATACCGAGACCTTCCTATACCGGGTGACACAGAGAGCATGTAAAAGCCTCTAATCTCTTTTCGTTCGAAAGTTCGAAAATTTGCCAATCGCACAAAAAAGTTTTTCAGTTAAAAATTCTAGTGAATTCATTAACAATATCAAAAATATCCAATTGCAAGAAGGTGACATTTTGGTCTCGTTTGATGTATGCTCATTGTTTCCAAGTGTCCCAATCTCGCAAACTTTGGACTACCTCAGGGAATTACTCGAAATACATGATTTAGACGATACAATTATTAAGGAATAAGTACATTCGGCTTAGTGGTATTTGTATGAATCAAAATTGTTTTCAGTATAATGGTGAATATTTTCTACGAGAGAACGGCAATGGGTAACTCCTTGTCACCTTTCATTGCAAATCTTTTTATGAGTAAATTTGAGACAGAAGTAAAAGATACATTCGAGTATTTTCCTAGACTCTGGTTCAGGTATGTGAACGATGTCTTCGCAGTATTTGATATAAAATAAATTAGTTTAGATAATTTTGTTGCTAAATTAAATAACCGTTTCCTTACCATAAAATTTACATATAAAATGGAACACAATGAAGAGCTGCCATTTTTAGATATATTAGTTATTAGAAATAGTGAAAATAAGTTAGAGTTTGATGTATATAGGAAAGAAACCGCGACTCTTAGATATATTCCCGATTACGATTCCCGATAAGATATATTATCATTCACACCATACTTTTCAACATAAAATGGCAAGTTTTAATTTTCTAATTCACCGTTTGTTAAATGTCCTCCTCAGCAAAGAGAGGTTTGAACATGAGAAACAATTAATTAAGAATATAGCTAAGAATAACGGTTACTCAGTCCATTTAATAGATAAGGTAATAAGGAAGCATACATTTAAGAAAACACTGTACAATTCCACGACTTTTCGTAGAAATACTGACAATTAGAAATATGTTTCGTTACCATATGAACCTAAATTCACCCGCGGACTAGATACAATTTTTTTTAAATATTAATGTCAATTTGATTTATAATTCTAAAAATAAACTACAGACGCTTTTGGGTAACCCTAAAGACAAAATCAACAAGTCAGGAATATACGAAATAAGTTGTAAGGACTGTGATCAAAAGTATATTGGGCAAACAAAAAATTCTATTTTGACTAGATTTAAAGAACACATGGCTCATTTAAAATATGGCAGAACGGAAAAATATTGTGTTGCCCAACCCGCTTTTGACAACAACCATAGGATAGACATAAATAATTTAAAATTAATTATAAATGTAACAGACAGTAGAGAGTTGGATGCTTTTGAAAGTTTAGAAATCATTAAGTGTAACAGTAGTATGAATAAGGACAATGGTCCGATACTCATCAGTCCACTGTTTGCTCTGATAAACAAAGACAGTTTACGGTTAATCTAGTTACTTGGAGTAGTCAAGGCTAGTATTTAGTTTTAATCTTCTCCTGAAGATGCCAACTTAGTTGGCGAAACGTGCGTCGAGAAAAGTATAGTAGTTCGGTGTTTTGTGGAAAACGTCCAGTTTTTTTGTTTCTACGCCGAAGGTTCCAGTAGCCACTCCAGGATCTAATCTTTTTATTTATGAACACGAAATTTTAAAAATAATAGTTACGTAACTATAGATAAGGCTTTTTAGTGGGTCGTTTTAGTGAGCCATTATGAGCATCATATTTTCTCAGTTCATTGTTACTACAGCACTAACATTTTTTGTGTTGAGAAAAAAAAATGGAAAAATAATACGATATTTTAAAAACTAAGGTAAGAACATCATATTTTATATACTTAACTGTCTTTAATTTTTTCCATACTAGTACAAGATCCAAAACTGTACAAGATTAATGCATAAAAGATGGACATTTTTTTTTTTTTTTTGTTAAATGAAGAGAACATGTTTATTCTACGTGGCAAGAATTAACCATAGTTAGGTACTTTACAATCCGTTAAAATGAAAATACTGTGTTCCTGTTTTAGATTTTAAAGTATTGTGGGTTATTATTGGACTATTCTCTCAATACTAAAGAAAACAGTTTTATGGGTAGTAATTTTAGACAAATAATGAAAAAAAATCAAATTTTACTGTGCTGTTTTAAAATTTATTGCAATTACCTACCAAAATTGTTGTTCAATGATCGTGTTTACATGATATGAAAAAACTGAGCTAAGACATACGATTTTTTCCACAATCAACTTACGATAATTTTTTTGAACGATCGTTGCCAACTTTTTGAAACTCTGTATTAAATGAAATGCAGCTAAGTCGATTTATAAAACAGGAAGCAAACAAGAAAAACGAAAAATGGACAGTCGTGATGACTATATTTTGAGTACTATTTTTTTAATTTAACCGACCTCTTATCTCTTGGGGTTTGAAAGTTACCAATACAATCTCATAAAAAAACACCCTGTATACGTTTCTAACAATAAAGGATAGTACGCTAGAATTAGACCCTTCTATTCTAACTAATTACTGGGGTAAATAACTATTAGCTATATTGCGGATTAAATTGAAATACTGACTCTAAGAAATGTTTTTCAAATACCATGTTCAACTGTGAGATTTAATCTTCTTAGAAAATATATAATTAACTTGACCTTTTACATATACATAAATATTTCAAGGATAAGGTGATTTCCTATATTTAACAAACAATTTCTCATTCTGGTTTGATATTTCCCGCGTCAGTAGACAAATTTTTTTTTTTTTTTTAAGAAATAAACCTGTTATTTTAACTGTAATTTACGTTTCCGACTAGTTTTTGTGGAAACAAGTTATTTTTTTGTTGTTAATTATTACATTACGATCTTTTTTTGTTGGAAGGGTAACAGGTTTTCAAACATATAAAAAGAAAAACTAATAGATTAATAACAATAACTTACTTTTTGTTCTCGACTATTAATATTATGTTATTTGATTGAAGTTTATTACCGCTTGCTATAATTAATTATATTTAGTTAATTACATAAAGTTAGTAACTCTTTCTTCATGAAAAATCGTTAATAGGTCGTGTTAAGATTGAACCAGTGACGTTTTTATGTAGGATGGGACCTACATTATATTTTAGGATGATTATTAGACCTAAGTAGAAGGTGTAATAGCAAAAAAACTTCAAATGAAACTAGCGAAAATAATTTTCAAAAAAGGTTTGCCTAACCAGATTATCTTGGAAACGGCTTCCAAAATATTTACAAAATATATATTGTTTTTGCGTAATCACCAAGGAAATACAAAGTCATTATATACCTGTGATTTTTTCGAAATCTCGAAACCAAGTTCACACTTTTGCAGCCTGGGTATATTACCTACCAGAAATTGTTGAATTTTTATTGCTGTATTTTTTACAAAAGATAACAGAAAAGTTTCCCAAGTGATTCATCATAACTTCTGAATAACCCAGCGTTAACCATAAATATATAAACGGAACGAAATAAAAAAGACCCAGAAATGGCAAATATTATAATGAGCAATAAATAGAACTTTATTTTTTACTCATTTAATATTTTGATTGCTATTTTTTCCTTCAGTTAACTGTATAATCCGTGAAGTGTAAGTTTAAATAAATATATTAAACGTATAATTGACTTCACAGTCCAAATGGATTAAGAGTTATGAATGTTTGAAAAACATAAATAATAGATATTTTTTATCTTACAGATGCTTAGAGAAAACCAATTTTACGCTAGATTATTTTTTTATTAAGAGCCCGACAATTAGTGTGACCATAATTTCCACTCTAAATTGTAGAACAATAGCAGTTACGACGAGATAACACGTTTTAAACCTAGATTAATTTTACAGTTTAGGATGTATCGCTTTCCCGCTATGAAAATGGAGAAAATTAATATAATGTTTATTTTTTTCTCAGGAAAGTCACTTCCTTCATCATCGGTATTTCCTGTGTTTGTTTTTATTTACAAATTTTGAGGTAGAGTAATAATATACGAAATGAGTAAATTAAGTAATGAGACTGGCAACGTAGTGCCCGATGAAGCAATTCTGCAGAGACGGTATTCGGAAGGGTAGGCTAACATGTAATGCACCTTCAGTACAAGTTTGAATTTGTTAGAGTCATTTGTTTGTTCTTTGTCACTGTTTTTCTAGTGCGTTTTAAAAATGAATGACATTAATTTTGAGCAACGGCGTGCTGTCACATTTTGCTTCCGACTTGGACCCAGCACAACGATACTTTTGCAAAACTCCAACACGCCTACGGGGAGAGTGTTTTTTTCAAGAGCCCAGAAGATGAACCACGCAGCGGAAGGCCTTCATCTTCAAGAACTGATCAAAGTGTCGATAGAAAATGGGATCTAGTGAGATCTTGTTCAGATCGTCGGTTGTCGTCAAGAATGATCGGGGAAGAGTTAAATTTGAGTCACACCAGTGTTCAAATTTTGAATAACGGATTGGGAAGGAGAAAAATCTGCGCAAAAGTGGTTCCAAAAAACCTTTCGCAGGAACTAAAGGATATCAGGAAAAAAAGGTGTCTTGACTTTTGGAATCGATTGAAATTGATCTTGATTTTATGGAACCTGTCATTACCGGTGATGAGACTTGGGTGTTTGAATACGACCCGGAAACCAAGCGCTAAAGCATGGAATGACACACTTCAAGATCTCCAAGACTCAATAAAAGCAAGAATGAGCAAGTCGAAGACCAAATGCATGCTGATTTGCTTTTTTGATAGCCGGGGAATTGTCCACAAAGAGTTTATGCCTCCTCCAGGCCAAACAGTAAATCAACACTTTTACAGAGAGGTTCTTGAAAAACTTCGAAAAGGGGGCATGCGTGTGAGACCAAACATCAAGAACAACTGGATGTTGCATCACGACAATGCGCCTTGTCACACAGCCATTTCAATATCCGAGTTTTTAGCCAGTAAAAACATGCCTGTGGCTCCTCAGCCTCCTTATTCGCCTGACTTGAGTCCATGTGACTTTTTCTCTTCCCGAGATTAAAAAAATCACCTCAAGGTACGTCATTTTGGGACCACAGACAACATTCAAACGGCTATAACCGACCAGCTGAAGGTTATTCCAGTATATGAGTTCCAGCACTGCTATGAGGAATGGAAGAACCGTCTCCACCGCTGAGTGGCTTCCCAAGGAAGTTATTTTGAATGAGACAATCCTGAATTATAATTCTATTCATAAAAAATAATTTTCATTACTTTATTTACACACCTCGTGCATGATTGATTATGCCAAACATGGTTGAAGAAAGGCTGAGTGGAGTTCGGTGTTATAGAAACTGTGTCTAGGTTTTTAAAGTAATAATTCAAATAAGTAATTGAGATTCACTATATTATTAATTTTCACTATCAACATGCAACATGTAGCAGACTCAAATTACACAATTCAGTAATTATGTGATATTATTATTTAAAAGTCCTAAAGGTTTAGTCTTCGATATATGGCAGGTCAAATTTGGGAAACTAGCCATTTCAATTAATTGTTTCAGTCAACTTCAGTAAACGGTTTTTTGTAATGTGCGAAATTTTTTAATACGTCACATCTATTTTACTCTAAATAAGTGTATTTCAGACTTAAATTACCTAAGGAAATCATCACATAATACACTGTTCTAGACTACAACATAAAAAAAAATTATTAGCTCAAAATTGTGGAAATAAAATTGGTCTCAAAAATATACACAATTATGTCACCTGTACAGATACCTTTTGCCTCGTCTCTACTGATTGTTTATATTTTTCTAAATTTAATTTTGTTGCTCCTCATGTGTGGGGTATGAGAAGGGTTTAACATAAAAAATATAGGGAGAGGGAAAGGTTTTGAACTTTTCCAAGTGTGTAAACGCTAATATTTACATTTTTAACTTTTCACTGCGATTTAACATACATATGTATGTATGCCATTTTTAAAAAAGATATTCCAAAATTTCTATTTTTTTTATTTTCCAAAAATAACCACATAAATCATGAAAAGATACCACAAAATATTGGCGATATTATGTTAAAACTTAAGTTTTTCAATTTGGATCTTGTTCAGGTTAAAATTCTATAGTATATCAATTTTTCAGACAAGTAAATAAGTTTAAAATTAAAGTAACTGCTTCGAGATATAATTCTTAGATTATATAGATTATAGATAAGATTTTCACGTCAATGCTGGCGCTCTGACTATGATTATAATTGTGTATCTTCGATTTCATCTTCATTATGAATAGATAAATATAAATATTTTCTCACACAAAAATTACGTGTTATATTCGCACATGTGAAAGTAATTCTAGACGTTCTAATTATGTTTCAATAAATAATGTGGGCGTTGCATTTCCTGTTAAATCGAAACGTACAATAACACTTTTAGAACGACTTTTTTTGTGGGCGGTTTGTGTACCGAAATGATTTTCGATAAGTAAATTGAAATCTCTTCCCATTATTTTCTTGTAGACAAACTCACCGTGCAGGTGTTTGTAAAAGTTTCTATAAATATTGACGAAATAGCCTAATGTTAATAGGAATCTTCACAAGCAATTCTAGGTTTCTATTACTTGAGAGATTTCTATTACTTATGGAATTCACAGTTTGTCTACCTAACATTTCATTAACTTTTAATCATCATCACATTCATCACCTACGTAGACTATTAAATTCTCATTTTTTTGTTTTTATCGTGTAGTAGTCTTTATCGTGTTCTGTCAATTAACCTTGGATCAACGTCATTTAAATGTTACAATAATTGAGGTACATTATTAGCAAAAACTAATTTTGAGTAGTGTTTTATTTCCACAATTTCGTAGTTCATAAACGTATACTGGGTGTCTACGAAGATAGGCTACGTTCAATATTTTTTAACCGGAAATACATACGCGTTTTGGGGTTTGACCGTTGCAAATGGCTTCAAATTTGGAACCTTTTAGCATTCTTTAACAGTATTCCCATAGCCAACTAGACCTTAGAAATAAACAAATGAAGAAGGCATCAGAAAGGTCAATTTTCATTAGAAAATTTTGTCTGAACTGACAAAAAAAAAACATAGACATTCCTATATCAAAAATTCGGTTTGATGCGCTACAGTGTTCAACACAGTGCAGCAACAGTAACTTTGCCCTTAGTCACAGTAGAAAAAAAAACTGATATTGCGCTCGTTTACTTTTGTAGATGCAGCCGTAAACGCTTCGAAAAGTACAGTCTGCTATTCTTTGTTTGTCTGTATCTCTTATACGAGGTGTGTAAATTAAGTAATGAGATTGATTTTATTTTTTTTATGGGAATAGAATTACAATTCAGTATTGTCTCTTTCAAAATAACTTCCTTGCGAAGCCACACAGCGCTGGAGACAGTTGTTCCATTCGTCATAGCAGTGCTGGAACTCATATACTGGAATAGCCTTCAGCTGGTCGGTTACAGCCGTTTGAATGTTTTCTGTGGTCCCAAAATGACGTCCCATGAGATGATTTTTCTATCTCGGGAAGAGAAAAAGTCACAAGGGCTCAAATCAGGAGAATAAGGAGGCTAACGAGCCACAGGAGTGTTTTACTGGCTAAAAACTTACTGAAATGGCTGTGTGGCAAGGCGCATTATTTCGAAGTTTTTTAAGAACCTCTCTGTGAAAGTGTTGATATACTGTTTGACCTGGAGGCACAAACTTTTTTGTAGACAATTCCCTGGCTATCAACAAAACAAATCAGCATGCATTTGATATTCGACTTGCTCATTCTTGCTTTTTTGGGTCTTGGAGAGCTTGAAATGTGCCATTCCATGTTTTGGCGCTTCCAGTAATGACACGTTCCATAAAGTGGGGATACTTTTCAATCGATTCCGAAAAGTCAACACACCTTTTTCTCCTGATGTCCCTTTGTTCCTTCGAAATGTTTTTTGGAACCATTTTTGCGCAGTTTTTTTTTTCATCCCAATTCGTTAGTCAAAATCTGATGAACAGTGGTGTAATTCAAATTTAACTCTTCCCTGATCATTCTTGTCGTCAACCGACGGTCTGAACGCACAAGATCACGTATTCTATCGACATTTTCATCGGTTCTTGAAGATGAAGGCCTTCCGCTGCGTGGTTCATCTTCAATCGACTCTCGTCCTTGTGAGAATGCCTTAAACCACCGAAAAACCTGGGTTCTTAAAAAAACACTGTCTCCGTATTCGTATTGAAGTTTTGCAAAAGTATCCGTTGCGCTGTGTCTGCGCAAGACTGAAGCAAAACCTGATAGCACACCGTTGCTCAAAATCAATGTCACCCATTTTTAAAACGCACTGAAAAAAACGGTTTACGAAAACAGTCACAAAGAACATACAAATGACTCTAACAAGTTCAAACTTATAATGGAGATGCATTACATGTTAACCTACCGCCCTTCCGTCTCCGCAGTGTTGCTAGATCGTGCGCAACGTTGCCAGTCTCATTACTTAATTTACACACCTCGTATACTGTTACATCCATAATTTCCTACTAAAATGTGACCTTGGATTGGAGACATCAAATGTACCATCCTGTTCAAAAATAAAAATTTTTTCCCCCTACATTCAGGCCCTTAAATGGTCCAAGTTAAATAATAACTAAAAAATTACAGGGGTTCTGGTGGGTCTCACTGATAGGTCTCTTGATTCTTGATAGATCTCACTGTAATTATAGGTTAAAAAATGACTATAACTTACGTATATAATAAATTCAGTTATCAAATGTTTGATTGCAAATTTATCTAGAATGCCAAATGAACGAAATTTTTCAAAGAAAATAACCAAACAAAGATTAAAACAACTTAATCGTTTCAGTCTAGATAAAAAATTAGCTGATATCAATTCTCATTAGTGTTTATATTTACAAACATTCAAGGAATATGAGATTTGAATATGTATTAGTTTATTCAGCTCACCATTAACCATTTTAACGAACACAAGCTCACCCGTTTTCGTTACTGAGGCAGTTTACCCTTTTTAACATCATATTTGAACTACAATAATAATTGTTATGTAAATAATGGAAGATTAGTTTTGTTGATAACTTCAACAGCAATTATTTTATAGCAATAAAGAGATGAATACGGTTGTGGTCATTCATATGAACTGAAACTGTCTTACAGTATACACGGTGGAGACTTTAACTGGAATATATTCGCTAGCGGGGTGGTGAATGATTTTTCAAAAAATTCCCGAGACACGTCAACTTTTAAATGTATTTACGTACATTTTGCAAGTAATATGAAAAATATAGCCCTTCAGGGGGTGCAAACTACCCTCGACATGATTTTTTTCAAATGCAACCCTATGGCTTGTGACCCCTCATTGTAAAGCTGGTGGAAAGAGGAATCCAACGCACTGATCAAATTTTAATTTTTAGTATGTTTGTAGGGTTGCATACAATTAAACCAATTTAAAAATTAAATTTATTTTCAACGTAACAATTGTTCAAAATGTGCACCATTCACTTGTTGGCAGCATCCCAGTCTGTGGTAGGTTTCGTCCCTTACATTATGCAACATTTGCGGTGTTATTTTTCCTATCTCCTCTCTTATCCTTTCCTGCAGATCTGCTATGTTGTTGGGTTTCTGAATGTAAACCCTACTTTTAAGATGTCCCTACAAAAAGAAATCCAGTAGTGTAATATCTGGAGATCTTGCTGGCCCCTCAATATTACCTCGCCTCCCAATCCACCTACCGGGAAAAATTCTGTCCAGATACTGACGAACAATGGCAGCATAGTGTGGTGGGGCCCCATCTTGCTGAAACCATAACCTCTCGTCGGTCAAGTTAGGGTTTAAGGGGTTTGGAAATAAATGACATAGCACTGGCATTAGTTCGTGCTGGAGTAAACGCAAGTATCTTGCTCCATTAAGAGTGTCATCAAAGAAAAATGGTCCTACAATTCTATCTTGTATTATTCCGGCCCACACATTAGTTTTCTGTGGGCGCTGAGTATGAAGTTCCCTCATCCAATGGGGGTTCTCTTCAGCCCAGTAACGACAATTTTGGCGATTTACGTGCCCATTTAATGTAAAAGTAGCCTCGTCAGAGAAAAACTATCCACTCTAAAGATAACTGGTTTTGATCAATACAAGTCATCAATAAATCGCAAAATTCCACTCGTCGATCTGGATCATCTTCAAGTAGCTCTTGAACAGCTTGCATTTTATATGGGCGTTTTTTCTCATATTTAAGTATTTTTAAAACTGTTTTGTGATTAAGATTACTATCACGGGCCAGTTGACGGGCTGGAGTGATTGGATTTTCTTCTAGAATAAGCAACAAATTCAACTTCGTGTCGTCATCAACAACAGCCTGCCTCTTACTCGGTACTTTCCTGACATGACCCATCTCTCGATATTGTGCCTCAATTTTACTAATGGTGCGTACCTTGATTGAGTGGTGGCAAGTCAGGATGCGTTTCTCGAAACAAGCGAACAACTTCGCATTGAGTTCGCGCCCTATCACCATATCCAATCATCATCATAATTTCGATTTTTAGTGATTCAGTTAAATAAGACATTTTCACCAATTTGAAATAACACTTCGTTTCAAACTCTGAATACAGCATACAAACTAAATTACTCTTTGCGGTCGTGTAAAAACACTAGCAAAAAATAACAAATATCAGTTGTGGCAAAAAATTGCTTGGAATTTTTTGTGGGAACATATGAAAAGTAAGGTTTACATTCCAAAACTAAACAACGAAACTTGAGTACGAAATTGTTGCGTTAAAAATAAATTAAACTATAAAATTACGTTTTAATTGTATGCAACCCTACAAACATACTAAAAATTAAAATTTGATCAGTGCGTTGGATCCCTCTTTCCACCAGCTTTACAATGAGGGGTCACAAGCCATAGGGTTGCATTTGAAAAAAATCATGTCGAGGGTGGTTTCAGCCACCCCTGAAGTGCTATATTTTTCACATTACTTGCAAAATGTAGGTAAATACATTTAAAAGTTGACGTGTCTCGGAAATTTTTTGAAAAATCATTCACCACCCCGCTAGCGAATATATTCCAGTTAAAGTCTCCACCGTGTATACCTGTTACAAAGTTTTATTAGTATTTTTATCCAGTCGGTATTTCGAGAGAAAAAAATCGGTACTTTACAAATGCTAGGATAATTTAGGTGAAAAGGAAATATATGTGTATACTTATAACTGTGTGGTTATGACTGATCAGTTTCTAATGCGTAGGTTTTCAAGTGACCTCAGTCTTAGCAATTTACTTAACTTCCAATTATGGTGGTTATAAAATTAGTGAGTAATTAAATTCTATGGTATCTCGTATATTACTCAGTAAAAATTAATATATGAGTAGTTAGAAATGATTTTCTTTTTCAACAGAATTTACAATTTTCTTCATGTGATTGGTCATTTTGAGAATACTCTGTCTGAACATTTACAATCAACTCTTCTATGTCATCAACTCATTTATGTCGCAAATTCAAAAAAAAAAACATGTTTAAGAACCTCTTATCTTGAGAGGTAATTGATACTTTTAGAATCAAGCAAGCATACCTATTAAATTAATTTTTTCTAATGTATTATTGATGCTTTTCCGAATGTGATAACAATGATAATTAACATCATGTTTATCTTTATTTTGGGAGAATGTCGGATATCTCCAGATAAAAAATATTTGGATATAATTCTTACAAGGATTCGGTTTTTATAATTTAAAATCCAGTGTAATGTTTTTTAAGTGCATATAAACCGTACTATGAAATAAAACATCTCTAGTTAATGACCGGTTTTGACAAAACAGGAAAAGCCCATAGATTTTATATGGGTATTGATGTAGATTATGCCACCAAGAGCAATTTTAGGTAGATGTCTACCGTCCTGTTAAGTGATTTTAATCAAATATTTGTAAACTAATTCTATAAGACCATTGATTTGATATAATTTACAATCTACGTGCTTATGCAGAACTTGAATGTTAAGTTCTGGTTACACTTATATTCAGAAAATACTTTCGTGTTTTTACTCGTTTATATTAACGAAACATATATTCGAGGTGTGTGAATTAAGTACTGAGACTGATTTTTAAAATTTTTGTATTCGAATAGAACTACAATTCAGTACTGTCTCCTTCAAAATAACTTCCTGCGAAAGACACAGCGCTGAAGACGGTTCTTCTATTCCTCATAGCAGTGCTGGAACTCATATGTAGGAATAACCTTCAGTTGGTCAGTTACAGCCGTTTGAATGTTTTCTATGGTCCCAAAATGACACTGTAAGTGATCAATCACGGCAAAAGAAAAAAGTCACAAGTACTCAACTCAGGCGAATAAGGAGGCTGAGGTGCCACAGGAATGTTTTTACTGACTAAAAACTCGTTTACTGAAATGGCCGTGTGACAAGCGCATTGTCGTGGTGCAACATCCAGTTGTTCTTGATGTTTGGTCTCACATGCATGACCCTTTTTCGAAGATATCAAGAACCTCTCCGTAAAAGTGTTGATTTATTGTTTTGCCTGGGGGCACAAACTCTTTGTGGACAATTCCCTGGCTATCAAAAAAAGCAATTCAGCATGGATTTGATCTTCGACTTGCTCATTCTTGCTTTTTTGGGTCTTCCATGCTTTGGCGCTTGGTTTCGGGTCTTATTCAAACACCCAAGTCCTCACCAGTAATGACACGTTCCATTAATTGCGGATCATTTTCAATCGGATTTCAAAAAGTCAGAACACCTTTCTCTCCTGATGTCCTTTTGTTTCTGCGAAAAGTTTTTTGGAACCATTTTTGCACAAATTTTTGTCATTCAATTCGTTAGTCAAAATATAATGAACAGTGGTGTGATTCAAATTCAACTATTCCCTGATCATTCTTGTCGTCAGCCGACAATCTGAACGCACAAGATCCCTTATTTTATCGATATTTTCATCGGTTCATGAAGATGAAGACGTTCCGCTGCTTGGTTCATCTTCAATCGACTCTCTTCCTTCTGAGAATGCTATAAACTACCGAAAGACCTGCGCTCTTGAAAACACTGTCCCCGTAGGCATGTTGAAGTTTTGCAAGAGTATCCGTTGCGCTGTGTCCAAATCTGAAGCAAAACCTGGCAGCACACCGTTGCTCAAAACAAATATCAATGATTTTTAAAGCGCACTAGAAAAAAACCGGTTTACGGAAATTGTCACAAAGAACAAACAAATGACTCTAACAAGTTCAAGCTTGTACTGAAGGTGCATTACATATTAACCTACCGTCCTTCCAAGTCCCGTCTTCGCAGTGTTGCTAGATCGGGCGCTACGTTGCCAGTCTCATTACTTAATTTACACACCTTATATACCTTATTTCTAACAGGGCGTGTTCCAAGTTTATTCAAATTTGGTTTCACATCGTAACTAACACTCAACTATGTGAGTTTTGGTATCATCTTTCAAATACTACAAATACTATGCTTTTAGTCGCTCCTGAAAAATTTGGTACCTGCAAGTTAGGTACATCTTAGTAGAAATTAGGTATCCGATGTACAACCTGTTGCGAATTAAACTTCAGGCAAAATGTTTTTCTTTTACTATGTTGTCTTGATTTTTAACATAGCAATCTATTTAATCTCGAGTTATCTTCTGCAGATACATACTAAATTGTCGAATAATTTGCATTAATTACTATTTTTTTTAATCTTCGGTACAAGACACAATATACTTACAGCGTGTGTGGTAGGTAGCATTTTCCATTAATTAACTTAATCTCGGTCGTATCTCTCGTCTACTCATTACATCTTGCTTTTTGTTAGATCCTAGTTAGCCATGCAAGGAAACGAGTGATTGTTAAAAGACATAAAAATTCATTATGCCAAGACGAAGTCTCCAATGAAGTAACACAAACTGCTAATATAATCTAACAGAAAAACTCATCACACAAAGAGTGACACTATCTTTATTTTGTCGATATCGCATGGTGTTCACGTAAGTTTTTAAATGATTATATGTGTGTAGGCTTGTGGCATGTGTCGTTTTCTATGGAAGCTAATATAGAGGGTTTAGGTGAATATGTAAGCATATAAAATGCTTGTTCTTCTTCAAATGGACATGATTACATGTAAGCATCTCTTTGGTACATTATTTTTCGTCAAGAAATATTATTTAGTCCAAAGAAGTCCTTTATTTCAATAGGGTTATTAAAATCAAGTAAAATTCATTTGATATTTCCACTTGCACGTAGTGGAGTTCAAGGACAGATGTTTTTAAATAAATTGTTTGTTTAACAAGGAAACTTCAAACAATCATTGGGACCTTTTGAATGACAAAAAGTTTATATTTTTAATTGTACGCAATATTTCTTTAATTTTAAGAAAGTTTACCCAATAGCAAAAAAATCATTAATTTGAGAATATCCTTTTTTAACCGATGCGATATTGTGTCACTATCTTTGACTTTGATATCATCAGGAGGTGGTTAAAATGCTGAAAACTCATCTGCGATATGTACAACGTTATACGAGGTGTGGCTATTAAATAACCGAACGGCTGTCATAACACATTTTATTCGTTACCAATTACAGTAGCAACTTTATCCCCCTCAATGTATACCCCTTGGTGATCTCTTCACCGCTCCATACGACTTCCATTGTTGAAATCAGTGCCTGGAAGTCCGCTTCTCTCAGCTGGTTGAGAACCTCCATCGCCTTTGGTTTAACCGCTTCCACACTTTCGAATCTTGTCATCACAAGCAACCAGCGTATCTAATAAACTTGGATCAGTGTCAATGTTGTTTAGAATGTCAGCGCAAATGTTCTTTCTTGATTCCTTTTGCTCGGCACTGAGGAGTTTTGGCATCATTTTTGTGCAAACTCTGCTCATGTTGAACGATTCATACAAAATCTGGCGAACACATTCTTTGTCAATTCTTGTTATTTCAGCAAGCCCTGGGATGCTTAGACGATGATTTTCGCGGATTCATTTACCATTTTTTTCATTGTTTTTGTCCATTTTTGAAGTTGTGGGTCGTCCGGGGCGCGGATCGACTTCGGTCGTTTTACGCCCCTCTTTAAACCGTTTAAACCATTCAAAAACTTGTGTGCGGGATAAACGTTCATTCCCGTGCACTTCTTTTAACATTGCATAATCTTCTGTAAAAGTGTTCCCCAGTTTAACAAGAAACTTGAGGTTAACCCGTTCCTCCATTTGAACATCTAACATTTTTTCGACGCGTCACCGGTGCGTAGACTAATTCAAACGACTGCTACAGTCAAACTGAGCGACCCACTGGCTTGTCCGGTGAGCTCAGGGTGGGGAAAGTATCACCAGACATAATTCTGTTCAAACTTGTCGCGACACGCTCGCATTTATTGCATTTTTTAATCGCTTTCTAGAAATAATTCTTAAAGAATTTCCCATGGTTTTTACCATATTTTTACTTGTGTTTTACACAACAAGCAACACTATTGCAGACAGTGTATTTAATAAAAGCTGTACAACAATTTGATTTGTATTATTTTTTGTTTTTAATTGAATGGATAAATACCAAAGAGACGGTGATTCATAATTCAAAGAAATTATTTTCTCTGTGTACTTACAGTACGCCTTTGTTTCTTTAAATTGACATGGTTATGTACCTGTAAGTTCTTTGATAAAGGTGTTAGTTTATTATGTGCGGATATATTTAATGTTCCTTATTGATTTATGGTTAATATTTTTGATATGTGTAACGGCGTTAATGGCAATCGTCTAAACAATTTTCAACGAATTTCGTTCTATGCAGGTTTACGCTTCTAAGTGGTGATATGGCGTAAATGAGGGATTGTTTTCAAATTAGACACGTGTGCATGTATGTGCATATTTCTTCCATAGCCCTTTTTGTAACAATCATGTGATGTTTAAGTATCAAAACTGATATGAAATTATCATTGCTTTTATGTAATATAACTAAGAGTACATTATGCAACTAAAAAGCAACAAACAAACAACAGTTCAACAGTTCTCCAATCTTATAAAAAAATCTACATGATAAAAGGAACTGGTTCTTGATTTTTCATTTGGGATCATTTTATGTGGACTATTTAATCTGCTTAAAAGATATTTTCGAATACTACTTTTCGATAAGCTATAATAATTTTCTCCCTCGTAATGTCATGTCATAGTTATTTTTTATTACGATCTACTTCTACTAATTCCGAGGATTTTTAACTAAGTAGTAGATCCGCCATCAGTACCATCACCAATGAGAAAAGATAGTTCTGACGAACTACCGAAAGGCTTTCTTATGAGCATGTCGTAAGATAAAAAAAAAGGCCTCAAAGCATCCCGTAAAATGAAATGATTAAATGTAACCTCAAAAAGTTTTATTTCAAAATTGTGTTCGAAGTAGATAGTCAATAAAATAAATTTCGAAAAGTCTGTTAACAAAAACGCTCATTGTCAGTGCTCTAACTCTGTTTTGAGCTTAACTCTGTCTTTTTTGAACCGACTATTCAATATTTCGTTCAATGTGAGAGATCAAAATCAGGCGGATCAGAAATAAACATGCAAGTCTACATACATTCACTTACTTATAAGTGACGTAAGTGTACTTAATATTGTAAGTGACATAAGTGTACAAAAGTAAACAGTAATTATTTTAAAGGTGTACAAATAGGTTTCCGACATTTGACAAAAGTTGGCGCCTCCAGTAAGGTATGGTTAAAATTGTCAGATGTAAACGTCATTATCGTAAGGTTGGACATCAGGCAACAACATAACCTTAAAATATTAGTGAATTTTTATCGGGATAATATATTCTTTTGTGTGCGAAAATGTTGAGTTTTGAACCAAATAAGCATCATTTGCGGGAACTTTCGATTTACTTCTTCAATTTGAAGAAATCTGCAGCTGAGGCGCATCGATTGCTTGTAGAAGCATATGGTGAGGCTGCCTTAAGTGAGAGTTGTCGTGAGTGGTTTCAAAAGTTTAAGAACGGTGAATTTGACATCGAAGACCAAGAACGTAGTGGAAGGCTTTGTGTCGTGGATTATGAGTTGCTCAAACCGAACGACACCATTATTGGAGCTGTCTACCGAACACATTTGATGAGATTGCGTCGAGCACTCAAGGAAAAGCGCGCCCACTACTACTCCAGACACGACAAAGTTATTCTCCTGCATGATAATGCTCGTCCACATGTTGCGGCGCCGGTCAAAACCTATTTGGAAACACTCGATTGGGAAGTTTTACCCCACCCGCCGTACTCACCAGACACTCCTTCTGATTTCCACTTGTTTCGATCGATGACGCATGACCTGTGTAAGCAAGACTTCGCTTCATATGAAGATATCAAAAATAGGGTCAAAAGATGAAGCATTCTTCCGACGCGGTATCCGTATGCTACCAGAAAGATGGGAAAAAGTAGTGGCAAGCGATGGACAATACGCCTGTGTAGTCGCGTCTCGGAGAGACCGCCGCGCCATCTCGCGGATTCGCCGCGTCAATAAGTGAGTTGTGAATTTAAAATTTACCCAATTTAGCGTGTTACACATGTGTATTATTTAAGTGATTTTGTGTAAAATTAAATGTTATTTCTCCAAATAAAATGATAATTGAAATTAATTGTGGCTTTTTACCTGTAAATACAAGTATTTTCCGCAAAAAAAAGCTTGAGCAAAGGGAAAAAGTTGCTTGAAAGTTTTCACGTATGTAAGTGACGTGAAAGAAGTAGTTGACGTAGAGAGTCGAAAATTAATTGGAACTGTTTTAAGGAAAACCCCAGGAGCTCATAGCACTCGAAAGCAGGAAAATACGTATACTCCGGTAGTACAGGTATTTTTTTAATTACAATAATAAATATGAAAGAGGTTAAAATTAATGAATATGACATTTATTGGAAATTCTAGAAACAGATATAATGCTGCTATTTTGCAAAAAATGCATGTTTGTAGAATATTGCAGGAAATTATGCGGTATGAATTAAAAAAAAGTTTTTAGAAGAACGCGGAATTTTTTAAACAAATTTTCTACATATTTTGACAAGCATTAAACCTAACCTAAACTTACAGAATTACAGATGAACAACATTAAAGTTTTCTATTTAAAACCTGTGAATATTACATACTTACTTTTTACGTCGAACAGAACTGATCAATTTCCTTTTTCTTTCAACTGCCTATGGGCGAATTGGAAATGCATAAAAGTGTAATTCCGGGTTTGTGTTTCGACGATTAGTGCAACCCGGGACGCAACAAGCTTGCCCATTATTTTTTTACACCAATTTTGTGCATTTTACGTGTTATGAAATGTTTATTTCACATGAAAAATTGTTTTTGAATCTTTGTTTATCGTAGTTTATCTGCGTGATGAAGTTTGTTTACCACCTAATTTTTGACACGTTCTCACCACTACGCGGCGCCACTATAGTCAATACACAAGGGTATACTTCGAATAAAACATTAGGTACCGTCCTTTCACGAATTCCCAATTTTTTTATTAAAAACGGCGGAAACTTATTCGTACACCTTTAATAAAATCAATTTTGAAACTTAATAATATTTTTGTCATGTTAAATGAGTGATTTTTTCGAGTTCGTCGTACAACTTTTTTTACAGCCACACATTTGTGATTTTGTGAAAAGAAGAATGGGCACATGTTTGGTAGTAGAATGTGGACAGGTCACTCTTAACACTTTAAACTTAACAGTTTAAATTTATTATTTTTAGGTTCTTTGTTGTACATGTTTTTTTTTAGTAATATGTATATTATGCAATGACAATGACAGTAATGCAGTTTTCTTAATAACAAACTTCTTAATAACTTCAGAATTTGACTGTTCTATTCAAGACTCGCGGGATCGATTCCAAGGCATGTTTTGATGACTTTTTTTATCTGATGATGATCTTATGATCTGTTTATAACCGATTTTCCAACCGGTTACTGATATAGTTGACAAAGAAGACCTTTTGGGCATTACCTTCAGGGTACTCGAGCTTCTTTAGGAACACTTGTCGATACGAACTTTCAGTTTTATTTTGTCCTAAGCAATTACCGCCAGAAATCTACTGGTATTTCTAAAAAAATACACAGGATGAAATTTACCTAACAATATTTTTTTGTTTTTTAACATGTTGAACAATTCAAACTTGCTGTTAAAGTCGAATAAGGCAAAAAGATTAAAAAAACACACTGTATAAAATTTTGATAATATTTCAAAATAAAATTTGAGTAGGCGCTGCCATTGTCCGATATTATCCAAAATGATTCACTTCACAACTAATATAGGGTAAAGTGGGGCAAGTGCGACCCCTTTTTCGTATAGTTGACTTTTAGTTCATAACTGCGCGAATATTATTCACATGATCCAATTATTTTTGGGCTGTATGAACTACTTGGTTCTTAAGCTTAATTTATTGAAAGAAAGAAAATCTTTCGTGCTTCAGGGTAAGGAGGCACATCGTCCATGTCTTACAGGGCACATGAAACGCACTTGCCCCAGGGCTTGGGGCAAGTGCGTTTATCTGTGTTTATTAGGGTGGACCTTAATATTTTTTTTTCGTTTTTTCTCAGAGGGCCGGGTGAAAATCAGTTCTGGGTACCTAAAAACTTGTGCGGAAACCAAAACTGCCGCGATCGGAACCTTTTTTTCCCGTGCCGCAAAGCGCCGGTAGTTTCTTATGGGATTTACATGTTAAATATCACTGAAAACGTTCGATACGCTCGAAAACTATAAAAATCAACAAATCTGATTGTCGCAAGGATATATTTCCATGTATCTTTTTCTCCTGAATAAGATGGAATCGTCAGATTTCGTTTATTTGTTGAGTGAAAAAAATTACGAGCGAAAAATTGCGAAAAAACACCAAATTAAACTAAAAAAATTTGAAAAAAGACGAAATAATTTATTATGGTGATTGTATCTGACTCTGAGGAGTATTAAGCATATCATGATTCAAAAGTAGAGGTAAAAACCTACAATTTGACGTACGGCTGAAGTCTGTAGGTGCCTCTGAACCGGAGTTACGATCATTTCAAGTTTTACGCAAAATTCAGGAGCGTATATGGCGGAAGGCGATTTTTCTGTTTTTTCAATCCTGATTCTCAAACGATAGATTCTCCTGCATCGACTTGCATAATTTAACGATAGTATGAAATGCTCCATATCATACGAATAATTCATCATCTTAATATAATATTACCTTTAACTTGAAGTCATTTTATATTGATTATAAGAGAATTTCGGATTGGAACATACTATAGTGTCCGACTTTCGTACACGTACTTGTAACGTTAGCATCATACTTTGGAGTTGGGGAGCTGCGTCGTGGTATAATCGGGTAGTAATACAAATCTCTATGTTATGTGCTTGTTCCTCAACAATCGAGTAGTTTAAGGTGTATTCAAGCTTGAGCAAACGAAGCACGGAAGAATGAATTCTCGAAAAAAAATACCGTTTTTCTCTTAAAGTTGGTAGCTTCATTTGCTCTGACATTAGCCGCGGAAATTTCTTCATATTACTACCAACTTCAAGAGAAGTCGAGAGAGAAGAAGTTTCGAAGAGAAGAATTGAAATTGGCGACGGTCGTAAAGTGGTCGTTTGAATAGATTCGTTCGGGAATACGCCTCGGAGCGATCCGAGCAATCTGAGCAGTTCACCTGAACACGCGTTTTTGATTCGAGCACTCCGAAGTCTCCGAAGCGCTCCGAGCGCGCGCCAAATACAAATAACCTGAAACTAATTTATTCCGTTGTTATTTGTGCAGTTTAACAAGTACATCGATTGAATTTTTTTGGATTTGACTTAATTAAGTCAATTCAATTGATTTAATTACTAAATAGTACAAATAAAATCAGTTTAGATTAATTTAATGTTTGTTTACATTCATGTGTACATCCGAATCAATTGAAGTTGGTAGTAATACGAAGAAATTTCCGCTGGCTAATGATAGAGCTATCAACTTTAAGAGAAAAACCGTATTTTTTTCGAGAATTCATTCTTCCGTTCTTTCGTTTGTTCAAGCTTGAATAACCCTTAAACTACTCGATTGTTGAGAAACAAGCACATATGGAGCATTTCATACTACCGTTAAATTATGCAAGTCGATGCAGGAGAATCTATCGTTTGAGAATCAGGATTGAAAAAACAGAAAAATCGCCTTCCGTCATATACGCTTCTGAATTTTGGGTACAACTTGAAATGGTCGCAACTCCGGTTCAGAGGCACCTACAGACTTCAACCGGACGTCAAATTGTAGGTTTTTACCTCTACTTTTGAATCATGATATGCTTAATACTCCCTAGAGTCAGGTACAATCACCATAATAAATTATTTCGTCTTTTTTTCAAATTTTTTTAGTTTAATTTGGTGTTTTTTTCGCAATTTTTCGCTCATAATTTTTTTCACTCAACGAATAAACGAAATCTGACGATTCCATCTTATTCAGGAGGAAAAAATACATGGAAATATATCCTTGCGACTATCAGATTTGATGATTTTTATAGTTTTTGAGCGTATCGAACGTTTTCCGTGATTTTTAACATGTAAATCTCATAAGAAACTTCCGGCGCTTTGCGGCACGGGAAAAATGGTTCCGATCGCGGCAGTTTTGGTTTCCTCACAAGTTTTTAGGTACCCAGAATTGATTTTCACCCGGCCCGCTGAGAAAAAACGAAAAAAAAATATATTAAGGTCCACCCTAGTGTTTATTTCTATATGTTATCCTTAATGTAAACTATGGGGCAAGTGCGTTGGATAAACGCAATTTTCTACTCGCCGGGGTAAATTTCTTTTACAATATTTCTTCATTGGTGCCAACATAACATTGTGCGGTTTGCATCGAATATTGGCGGGAGTTTTCAATTTCAATCAAAGGGCATTTTCAAAGAAGTTAATAGTTTTTAGAGACTTTTATCAGAAGCGAACGCACTTGCCCCACTTCACCCGAAAGCAATATTTTTTTGATTTTCAAACTTTGAAATTCGTGTTAAAACGTGAACAAAACATGAACTGAAAGTGTTGGTTAAATTATGTCATTCACGATGCTCGTTATTGTAATCTTTAAAGGAAGGGCTTTGCCAGAGACTTTATACAGAGTACTTACCTGAATTCTAAAATTGGTTTCCTATAAAAATACCTTAAATACTCTGACATAGATAACGAGACCGAGCTTTACTGCGGTAAATTGCATTCAACGACGTAAATAACTGTTCGTGCAGCACAAGTCGACGAATATGGCTACACGCAACTAAACGCTAATTCAGTACTAATAAATATGCTTATGATGTGGATAGTTCTGCATTAATTTTGATTCCCCATTATTTGGGTGCACATGACAGCGAGAAACGTTAGGCTCGCGAATTGTAACTCATGCCTGTCGTAGATACGAATGAATATGAAGTATTCAATATTGCAAGTTATACTCCTTCATAACCGTCCGTTAATTCTTGTTCGTCGTCAGATATATCATACTGATGAGGCCTAATATCCGGATCCGTGATTTCTGATGACGTTTAATAGTGAATGGGAATTATCCTCGCTTAAGAGGTAACACCACTCTAGAATTTTCGATCGTTTTTTTTTTGGCTTAAAATGTACTTTAGGATCATAAAAATCATATGCAATTGGTATTATAATGAAAAAAACAAAATTAAAAGGTTTGATTCTTGATTCTGCCGCAGCACCTCTGAGCGCGCGTCGAGAGTGATGAGACTGTGTTTGGATTTGTTGCTTTTATACTGCTTTAACCTTTCAAAATAATAAGTGGCCCTATTGCCAACAGAGTAAAACGTCTTTCGGGTTCCTCAGAAGTCCACCAGGGTGCGCAAATACCGTAATACACATGTATGTGTAAATTATTTTAAACTTTAAACATCATTATCTCAAAATGACTTTTTTCGAACTGATTTCGAATCGATTTTTTTTTCTTTGGTCCACAGTTTCTACAAAAAATCAATTAAAAAAATCCCTACGTACGTCTCTAGCCAATAATATGTTAATTAAGAATATTTTTTGGTTTTTTGTTCCAGGTCTAAAACTTTTTCGAGAAATGTTTTTTGTCTGTGACTTTTATCAAAAAGCCCTCAACGGTGTTTTTAAAGCTACGCTGTATCGCCGCCATTTTTTATGAAAATAGAATAGAATTTTTTTTATAGTTCAGTACATGTTTAATTAACCCTTCAAAAAGAAATCCTATTCCTCTTCTCATTTTCCCACAATTATCAAAATTGGGCCGCTAGAGTGGTGTTACCCCTTAAATGACCTACCTTTGGTAGTGTGCTCCAGGGAACAACATCTAGTGGTTGCTGACATTGTCAGACCCAATGGAAAACGTCGAATTTCTTTTATAACCTTTATTTCGTTATAACTCCAGAAGATCTTATCGTTTGATCCCGTAGGACGTAAAAATAATGTGAGGAACAGAAAGAATAATCGTGCAACTGAATGAAACATTATTTATTAAAAAAATGATTGTCTTAGCTTCGTTTTATGCTGCCATATTGCATTTATTTAACCTTACGATAATCGCTAAAGATAAATGAATAATAAAATATGAAAACTTATTTATCTTCAGTAATTAACAACAATCAGATAGTCAACGAATTTTGAAGTGATTTGGATAAAAACCTGAACGGTTCACACTAATTTTTTCATGTTAAAAAATATCGTCGGTTTAAAGGCCAAACTAATTAAGTCACACCAAACTAATTACAAGAAAACTTCAATCATCTAACAAGAGATAAAAAAGTGCAGTAACGTAGGTGAGAGGGTAGTTAACAAGTAGTAACTTTGAAACTTCTTGAAATATATTTTTCGTCTCCTATTTTTAGAACACCGCAGTTTTTTATTCAGAATTGGCTTGATGTTAGTAAACTTGAACCGACGATACCTACATATGTAGCAATTTAGTCGATTTGACATAAATTGAATGACTTTTGAAGGCCTAGATTGCTACTTTTTCCCACTGTGATGTCATTTTGTGTAATTTTTAAAGGGTGGGCCATCAGATGATTTGTTTTTAAAATTGTTATTAAGACTACATCGTTTAAATTTTTTAAATGATTGTTGCTTTATTCAAGAAGGTGTGCCTTCCCATTATTTATGAAAACAATTTCAATTAAATGGCCGCCGCGGCTGGCTTGGCAGTAGTTCATTTTTTTCACCCAATTTTGCAGTACACTTTCGATTATTTGTGACTCTATTGCACGAAAAACTGGATTGATGTTTTCCTTCAGTGAGTCAATTGTTTGTGGATCGTTGGAGTAACAACGGTCCTTAATATGTCCCCATAAAAAATAGTCCAACGGTGTTAAATCGCAGCTGCGCGATGGCCAATTAATGTCTCCAAAACGGCTGATAACACGGTTACCGAATTTAGTGTGCAAAAGATCGATTGTTTCACGGCTTGTGTGACACGTTGCTCCATCCTGCTGGAACCAAAGCTCGTCAAATCTAAATCGTCCAATCGCGGCCACAAAAAATCAGTTAACATGTCTCTGTAACGCATTCCATTTACTGTAACGCTGTTACCATCTTCATTTTGAAAGAAGTACGGACCAATAATGCCACCACTCCAAAACCCACACCAAACAGTCACTCTGGCAGGATGCATTGGCTTCTCTATGACTACATGTGGATTTTCGGAAAATCAAATCTTATAGTTCTGTTAATTATTAACATGTCATCCAAGATGAAAATTATTTTTCGATTGAAATCGGCGTCATTTTAAAACTCATTTAAAGCCCACACGGAGAAGCGATAACGAAGTAGATGGTCATTTTCCTTTATCTCTTGAGCGAGTTGCAACTTGTAAGCAAATAATCCGAGGTTTTTATGCAATATTCTCCTCAGAGAAGTGCGACTGACATTAAGTTGGTGTGATCTGTGACGAGTTGAGGTTCTTGGGTTTTCACGCACACTTTGGGTAACAGCAGCAATTCTTTCAGCTGTGCGCACCGGACGAGCAAGTGGATGACTTCTGTTATCCATAAGCATGCCAGTTTCACGAACTTTTCTTAATAACTTCCTTACATTAGGGACTGACGGAGCTTTATTTCGACCAAAAATTGTCAGTTTAAAAAGAAACCAATAGATGGCCCACCATTTATTTATAGAGTTGTATATTTTTTCTCTTCAATATATTTGCATCCTACGAATGAATACTGTTACGCCGCATTTTACTTCTAGTAATACCTATCGCACGCTTTGCGCCCACAATATCGTACAAATAATTGTATCAATTTTGCTAAACCGCAGGAGATGATCCCCAGCATGTAAAATAAAACCACCACCGGCACGGTGTATAATCGAGATACGTCGTGATACGAAACGGACTTATTGGTAGATTGAAATAATGAAATAAACAGCGATTTTATATTGCGCGGATTCGATATGGAAGCGAGAAGACGTCGGGATTCTCGCGGATCGACCATCATAATTGATGATAATGAGAATATGGGATCGTGTTGAGAAGTTCGAGTTGGGAATTTCGTCTTTCCGGCGTTTTTCACGGATTATGCCTGATAATTTCCATATTTACCACTACAAACACAAATAAGAACTGCGGGTTAAAGTTCACGACGCTACCATTTTTCCTTGTGGTTGCGTTTTTGATGGGTTCAGAAAGGTTGGGGTCATAATCCACGGCGACCTTATACGGTGAGGCTGCAATTTATTTATAATTGTATGTTGGATACTACATATTTATAAAATACTTTTATGAATTTGCCTATAGGCGTCAGAATTTAAGATGCCAGCGCCAGTGCGGAAAAATTGCGAGCTAGTTATTAGGCCATTAACCGTTTGTTTTTACATTGCTCTTAATGTCTTTTATATTCAGGTTGTCGCTTTAATTTATTATTTATGTGTAGTATTTGATTATTTACTGCCTAAAAACACCTTTTGTGATCAAGGTTTACTGTTTACAAGTTATTGGCATAACTGTAATGGTTTTCTTTTGATTTTTAGTGATCCCTATGGAAGATACATTTTTAGGTTGGATCGGTTTATTTAAAAAAAAAAATCAATAAATGCTTCAAGGTATACATGTGTTTTTTTTACAAAATTGTTTAATATTTTAATTCAAAACATTTTTAAGTAGAATGGCAGACATTAGATTGAATATCTTGAAATACCAGGAATATTTAGATGGCACTGTAATTTCAAAGTGTGTATATGAGGGTAAACATGTTCTGAATGCAGGCCATTCATGAATACATGAATTTGAACGTACTGCAGTTTTTTCAATATCTTCCGCTTTTTTGAATCCTTAGCTGAAACAGACAATAATAATTATAAATATCTTTACATTAACCTTAAAAATACTAAAACATACATACATCGATAAAAGTAATCCTCGTCAGCAAAATGAAGAGAACAGACTTTCATAAATTTACTGACAGGCTTTCCTATCCTCAATTGTAATATCCAAGCCTTGCGTCTATTTATATGTTCCCTTTGACCAAATTTATTTACCACGGAAACTTGATGCTTTCCTTGTTCAGAAAATATATGAAAAGTTAATTTCTCCTTCATAATCCAGGATAAACAGCGATGTACGCAACAATTATGATTCATTCTAATTATAAAACACAATATAACGCTAATATTATAATGTTTAATGAATACTACACAAATATAAACGGAAAATTTTCAAAACACAATGGCACTCAAACGGACGTTGATGGTTTTCTACGGAATAAATGATGGCCAAGTAATTAGTTTGTTGAGCGACCACCAGGTAGAGTAACACTTATATTGTTTTACCTACAGGTGCTTCATTTCACAAAGTGTCCTGCAGAAAGTGCTTATCATACGGGAAATTTTTCTATTAACGACTTTTTCAAAATTCGACTTGATTTAAAAATAACACTGCATTATAAAATTTGTATCGTATCGTGTCCTTGCGGTGGGAACTATTATCCTCAGTTCAGTAGATCACAGTAACCCCAAAAAGTCCATTTAGAGCGATCGCAAAATATATTTGACACCAGGACAACTTTTTTTTTTTCATTTTTTGCGTTTTTTTTTTGACTAAATAAGTTATATAATAGTTCACCCTCGAAATCAAACCCGCGTCTTTTATATCGATCTGCGAATTAACTGGTTCACTGATATTGTATCATATATGATAAAAATACTGCCAATTTTGGTATCGTATCATATACGATCAAATGAAATAGCTTACTTAATTTTCCAGGGATTTGAACCAAACTTGGTATACAATATTTTTTAGGGGCACTGAACTCATATCTGGCATCAGAATCATAAAATTCAATATAGCGGACTGAATATGGTGTATTTAATCCGACCGGAAATTCTTTTGATAAATGTTTTTCGAGGTTGCTGATGATGATTTTTGTTGGTGGTGCTGAAAAAAAAAATTCATAAACTTCAAAAACTCAGGATTGGCCTATTTGTTATCATTTCAAAAAACTTAAAGTTGTTTTTTCCCAATTTTACATAAGCATGCCAAATCTAATTTATTTTTTGCGGTTTTTTACTATTTACAAAACTATCCAAAAAAATGAACACATGTTTTTCAATAAATCCATAATTATTCTAAATGCTGGACGGCACTTCACCTTTGCATCAAATACAACAGATTTGGAATCATTCTTTTAATTTTTTCATGAACAATGCATATTTTCTTAATCCATATTTTGTAATAAGTATTAGGAGATGTGGTAAATATATCGAAATAAAGTTTCTTTTAGTCGAAGTGTAAATTTTCTTGATACTTTTGGAAATATGTAAATATTAAATTTGGCATGCTTACCAGCCAAAATACATTTTTAAATACTAGGTAAAACACTGTCAGTAGTATGGTGGCGAATTAAAAAAAAATGGCAATTAACAATGAAAAGTGAGGTTAGTTGTTGAGCTATCAATAAAAATAAAATCTAACAATTCTTAGAATTACAACTTTGTCTTATATGCCTTTGAATTAAGAACTATTGAGACATTCTTTATATGCTCAGTGTAATCCTGATGAATCGTGTAACTATTTGCGCTTTTTTGTGCAACATTCAACCTGATGTCTGCACAGCTGATGGAAAATTATGTTATGGCAGTTTATAATAGTCTGAAATTATTGTAAAAACCCAACTTAAAACAAAATTTTAACATTCTTCGATTAAATGTTTTCACGGCTGTTGTCTGATCACTCGGTGGTTTCCGGGTATCTACAGCTTTTAATTTTAAATCATTGAATTACGTGTACGTAATACACGAGCGATAATCTCTGAAAGTAGGTATATTTGCAGTGTATATTCTATTGGACATGCCAAGGTAAATGTAATAGTAGTAGTAGTTCCCTTATTTGCAGTAATCGTACCTATATTGAAGTCACTTTGTTGTAATCAATCTCTACGTATTTTCTAACGAATGGGATCAGATATATTGTAATAGGTATATCTTACTTCTCTCGTTAACTGAACTATTTATTGAGTATTTCAGTCCACGCATTTACGTAACAAGGGAATATACATATATAAATTATTCCTTTCGTTGCTACTTTGCTGCACAGTTTTACTTTTATAAAGTACTTGTACCAGTTTTATTTAATTAATTAAAATTATGAGGTAGCAAATGTTGTATTTGTTTTTCTTTAATTTTGAACTTGAAGTTGCTCTAGTTTTTTTCTGAATTTTGTGTATGCCGATGGTAAATAGTGATTAAATTAGTATATGTCCTTTTTACGTGCATGTAACATTTATATTATATTTAAAAGATATTTGTGCAAACTCAACGGCATTTAAAAGTGAAGATATGCAAAAAAAGTGTTTTTTGTAGTTATTCAAAACGTAAAAAAAAATATAAAAAAAAAAAAATAAACCGATTCTAAATAATAAACTAAAAATTCAAAAAAAACTAAAAAAAGAAAATACGAAGCGTTTTTTTTTATCTTTTTGGTTAAAAGGCGCCATTTTGAATTTGAAATAGGTGATAGCTTAAATCTGAACCAGGCATTTGAAAGAGCACCCTTTTAAACATAGATAGGTACACGAAATTTCATAAACTATTAACTTTAAAATACTTTTGTACACTTTTTTTAAAAAAAGATGACAGGTATTTAATTAAAATTTTTGCCATTTCTTCGAAAAGAAAGGAGCCATTTTGAATATCAATAAGTGATAACCCAACTCTGAGCCCAGCAATTAAAGAGCACCTTTTAAAACGCAAGTACACGAAATTTTATGAAAATCTTACTTATTGATGACTGACATATTGAAAATATTCGACTTTTAAATACGTTATATAGGTGCTTTCTTAAGTACAAAAATGACAGCGGTTTAAGGGGGCTCTAGTCTAAGGCATGCATTCGGGCGGTTTTGAAGCTCTGTACAAAAAAAATATTTTTTTATCCCTTTTTTTATCTTTTGTTTATTGATGTTTTAAAATAAATAAAAAATTAACTGAAAAAAAAGACCAAAATGAAAAGTTATGAGGGCAAAGTGGGGGTCCAAAAAAAGGTGTTAGTTAGTATAGAATTTTAGTATAGTCTCTACCCGAACTTGGAAAAGTCAAAAAACCTTTTTCATAAAATGGCGGCCGTTTGAAAAAAAAATAATTTGTTTTGCATGTTTTTTAACAATTCCGATTTATTTAAAAATTGTTCGTTTGTTCCGGTCGGACCGGAGCCGATGCCGCGTCACAAAAATGGCTGTAACTCATAAAATAATTGAAATTTTGAAAAATCCTTTTAAAGGCATATTTTTGAATGTTTAAACTTTGGAAATATGAAACAAAAAAAATTCGAGTTTTTCGAATTCGTAGACTAGAATACCCCCTTAATTGAAATTTTTGTAATTTTTTGGAAAAGAAAGACGCTATTTTTAATTTTTGTGCATATTTTTTGTATCAAAAACGCTAATATACTTTTCCGAAGGACTTCGGTACTCTGTATCTGAATCCGGCTCAGAATTGATTTATCACGATATCAGGATTTGAGAACCAGAAAGTGCAAAAAACACGTTTTTTTGACATATTTGAGGTTAAGTAGCTTCGAGAATTTTTTTCTCAAAACATCATTTATGAAATCTTAAAGTACAAATCTTCACCTTTAAAATGCCATTGAGTTTGCTCAAATATCTTCTTTTTTTTTCGTCCATATATTGCAATTTAAATAATGACCATAAGGTTTCCGTACTAATTAAATGTATTGGGAAAGATATGATATGGACAGATAATTTTCAAAATTCGATAATTCGGCGAAAAAAAAGATACCTATTTGAGCATACTTTACTGGATTTGAAAGAGGAAGATTTGTACTTTAAGATCCTACACATGGTTTTTCGACAAAAAAAAATCGCGTAAAGCTCATAACCTCAGATATGTCAAAAAACCGTGTTTTTTTGCACTTTTAGGTTAGGCTATCTCAAAATACTGACATGATAAAGCAAAACCAATGATATATTCGAATTCAGTGTCGAGAAATACATGGCCTGACCAGATCCACACAACTTTTTTTTGTGAACCTGTGTAATTATTATTAGTCCAAAATATTGTCAATTTGCATACACCTGCCCCACTCTACTCTACTGTCGGCGAAAATGATCCACAGTAAACGTGTGAAGTGTAATGGGTTTAATAATACACCATTACCCGTATCCATACCATTACGGTAAAACCGAAACTCATATCAAAAATACCTAATTACAGCGCCTTCGAGAAAAAAAACAATCCGAATTAAACGAGCTCCACAATCATGCGAAATAAACGTTGAGAATTCGGCTGTTTCCTGAAGGCGGCGAGTACAATGCACCGTGTTTCATTTGTTTAATGGCTAGGTAATGAATATTTATCTTGATAATTGTAGCGTTATACTTTTTTTACGGTCTGGGGTTTCACCTCAGACATGTACCAACTGCGCCAGAATGTTATCGGCCGGTGTACAGGGTGATACAGTAACAGTCCAGTAGGCAGAGATTTTTATGTGTTCTTGAAACATAAAGGGCTAGTTTGGACGGTTTCCTATGTATTTTTTTGCGTAGAACACAATGCGCGGGGTCCGTAGACCTGAAACCGTCCGCTAATGTTTTAAATTAATAATTTGTCTTAGAAAACGTCTTTTTTTCACATTTCCGCTTATATCTCCGTTCCTTGGCATATTTTATATAGCATATGCATTTAACAAGTTGTAGCCTATTGAATTTTCAAAATTTTAAGTCCAACGCAACTCTCCAGTTGCTATTTTTAACTTCCAAATGACTACTGAATTTAAAAAAATTTTTTTTTTTACATTTTTTTCCCAGCATGAAATTTCGCCGGCCCCCCGTTTTCTCCCCCAACACCCCCACAAACACAGTCTCCAGCTGTAATCACTTTTCGAGTAATTAATGATCCATTTTTTGCAAGCCTTAATTAACAATGACGCCATTTCTTTGTATATTATACGATATTGACCGGGTTGGGTAGAAAAATCATAAATCTCTTCAAGTTTGCGAGACTTTCTTAGATTTTGAAAAATATTAATTTGGACCAGTTGTATAACGTTTTCTACGCGACTACCTTTTTTTGACGTTTTTTTTTTTATATAATACACTAATCAAAACGAAAAAGGAGCCACTTAATTAAAACAATAAAGAGCTTAACCGCACATTTCTGAATTTTTCTTTTTTCCTGTAAGCATCACAAGTGATTACAAAAAAATTGTACTAAATTTTTAGAGAACTGTCCAATATATTTAAATAAAAAAGAATTGTAATAAAAAGTTATTCCAGTAAAAAAATATCCACATTTTTAACAGTGGCTCCTTTTTCGTTTTGAGTAGTGTATCTTGAAAGTACGCTTCAAGACTCGTATTTTAAACAAAAAATAGGAGTCAAAATGTTATAGTCACGATTCCGAGAATTTCGAAGCGGCAACGCTAAAACAATATATACGTCGCGTCAAAAAAGGTAGTCGCCTAGAAAACGTGAAATGGTGAAAAAAAGCACTTCAGAAGTCATTTGCAAGTTCAATAGCACTTGGAGACTTCGGGTTGGGCATACAATTTTGGAAATTCAATAGGCTACAACTTCTTATATGCATATGCTATATAAAATATGCCATGGAACGGAGATATAAGCGGAAATGTGAAAAAAAGACATTTTTTCACAAATTGTTAATTTAAAAAAATATCGAACGGTTTCAGCTCTACGGACCCTGCGCATTGTATTCTACACAAATAAATACATATGGAACAGTCAAAACTAGCCCTATATGTTTCAAGAACACGAAAAGGTGGTAAGTAAAATTTACCAGTCGAGATCGAGTTTACATCTTAGTGTAACAGGAAAGACCTAAAGTGGTAAACCTCTTGAATTGCTTCTAACTGTTGTCACTCTAGCCATCGAAGTTTAAAAGAATCCTGTTTTATCTGTTAGATTGGATAAACTTTAATGTCAATTGCCAGGCATGCACTCTGTATTACTTTTTCGTTTAACAAGGTACTTTATGGAGTGCTGTTTGTTAATCAATTTTAGTAACGTCAAAAATATCATTTTTGATAATATTTTTCGTTATAATGTAATGGAAACTAAAGAAGGTGGTGCAGCTGGTTCGTTTTTATTACCACGCAAATCAAAAAGACAAGAAGAGATATAAAACAGAGTATAAAAGTTTCAAAGATTGATACATAACCAAATGTGCTTGAGTAATAACTTTTTTATAACATATTGTCTGTTCGCTTGTCTATGTTAGGAATATTGCATACTTTAAGTCAACACTGTAATAGCCATTGTTGTTGTTTCCAATACAACACCAAACACACTCTAAAAACCCCAAATAAAAGCTTTTTTGAAGAGAAATAGTGATGACTACAAACCGAAGAAATTTGGTGTTTTCATCAAGAAGTAGAAATTTCGAGAAAGTAGAAGGAGAAGAAGTAGAAACTTTCGAGAAAGACGATGAGACATATATTTACTTATGAAGGTGGTTACTGTCATAAGAATAGCAGGAATATGTTGATCTGATGAGATTTGTGAAATAAGGGTAGAAAATATTGAGATTAAAACGTGGAATATGCCGTAAACTTACGACATATTCTAAGTTTCATTTAGTTTTATTTTAGTTTACACAGTTATTAAAAATGAAGAAAAAACAGATATTTTGGTTACATGTTGAGCTGGGCAATTTAAATGTACATTTTATTTAAGTCTAAAATTGCCTTCACGATTTTTCACGACATTAAAACAAAGCCTTTTGTATTTCTATATGATCCATATTTCGTCAGTGATAAATACATTCATTATATACCACTGTCAAAATTGCATGGTTTATTTCATGATGTTACCTTTCGTCGTGAACTTGATACCTCTAAAATTTCGCATGCATTATATCAATTTCACTACAGCTTGTATTTAAAATTCTCGTATATCATTATTGATTTAGATAAATGGGCTATTAGAAATAAGTACTAATTATATAATACGTGGTGTAGTACAATATGCATTATGAAAGTAACACATGGTATAAATATTATGAGAGGAAAACTATTCACCAAAAATCATTCGTTGATTTTACTTACTCTTACGCATAAATCACATTTTTTTTTTATTTTAAGGTCAATGAAATGTCAAGGTTTTTTTTTAAGTCAAAATATTAGTAGATAATCACACTCATTAATTCAGAATATAATTGATATTTTTTATGCACTAATGTCAAGGTGGCTTTTTTCAAAATGTCAAAATATTAGTAGATAGTCATAATCATTAATCCACAATATAATTGATATTTTTTATGCGCAAAATACTTTCGCTAACTCTGCAAGAAGCTTATGCAAAATATGTACATATGTCATATTTTTTACTTGATATCCATACCATGCCATCAAATAGATTCTCTGCAATATTATTATGAAGTTGGCAACGTCCAATTTTTAATAACAAATCAGCAGTATCATTTGACAGCACAATTCAGTAGATTGTTTAATCGGATCGTGACAAAAATGTTAAAAGTAAACTCAGAAAAAAAAAACTATTTTTGAAGTAAATGTTCAAAATGGTGACTTCAGTTTGATATTCATATCATCAAACGTGTTTTACAATTGTTTGGGGGTTATATTAGCACAAACATCTCTGATAGCCTCACACAGTTCTTCGACAGTGTGACTCATGCTTCTAAAAGCTATATGTTTGAGGTGTGGATATACAAAATATTTCATAATTATAAGATCTGGAGGCATTGTGAGGTCTTTCAGCATATTCTCAGTGCAATCTTTGTATCCACAAAAATAGCATTAGTTTAGGAGATAGATAGCAATAGATGGCAATATTAAAGGAGTTTCCAAAACGACTGGAGAAGAAACACTTATCGAGAATGTCACTGTTGTTCCTTTTCCAATATGTTTGTCTTTTTCTTTGGAGTTTCGCGCCGGCGTGTAAAGACTTACTGATCCAGTTTCACGAGAGTTATCAACACAAGCATTAATTTGATTTACAAGCTATATATGTATAAGTAATTATTAGGTTAGGGAGACTGTTCGTGGATCTCCTGTATGCACTGATTTAACGCTTAATAACTTTCAAGAAGAAAATTTATATTTACCTATGTGGTTATAGCTTCTCACTCGGTACATTTTCACATTAATGTCTTAATAAAATCGATTTTGACCCCCACTTTTGATTCGTAATGAACGAAAACTGACCATATAATTTGTAAGAATCATTATAATGTAATTTCTCTTCAAACGGGTTTTGTATTTTTTTTTTGTTTTTACTTCTCGTAATCAGCAGTAGCAATGAAACAAACCATGTCATTATTCCAATTGCATATGAATAAAAAACTTATTTTTCACATTTCATACCAGCGCCTACCAATTATACCACATGGAACTGCTCAACATATGCATTATGGTCATAATACTTACGGAGGAGATATTTTCGAGTCAATTTGTGAAGTGCTCGAATTAAATAAAAGTGGCACACCTAAAATTTCATTCAATCTTGATATGTTGAAACTAAAACTAACGAGCCATCCGAGAAAAAAATCGTTCATCAAATCTGGCTATGAACGAGAGAGATGGAAATAGTGGTTAAGTCGAAGCTCGGGGGGAAACTTTTTTGTCAAACTTTTGACAAGTGGCTGTCACATCTGTAAAATAAATAGAGGCTATGTCACATAATGTAGCAGTCTTGATAATTAAATAAGGTTATAAATATAAGATTATGAATTGAAATATGTCTTTTTTTTGCTCGGCTAACTTTGATTACGTTTTTTTATCTCGTCGTATTATCATGCATGTGAAGTGGCCATCTCATTTTTAAAAATGTTAAGTGAATTGGTGCGAAAGTTTGCAACTTATAAGGAAACAGTTAAATCCTAAATTGTTAAGTCTACATATACACTAGATATCGTTTATACCGACATCTGATATAACGACATCGGTTTTTGTGACGAATTTCAGAAGTCCCGGCCGGAAATAATCCTTTTTCTGCCAAGCGCCGACTTAATAAAACAAGATTTAAAAAAAAAAAAACATCACGGGAGTCCCCTGGAGTCCGGCGCGAAAAAAAACCCCCCCCCCCAAAAAAGGGGTAAAACCGTACATGATAATAAATAATAAAAAAAAAAATAAAAAAAAATAATATAAAAATAAAAAAAAAAAAAGAAAATCTTTCAAGCAGAGGAGATAAAAATATAAAACATAGAGGAAAATTATATATATTAATATAATTACTTATTAATAATAATATTTAATCTAAAAACCTCACTCAAAGAAACCAAGAAGAATAAATTTCATTAAAAATAATTATAAAATTTCTAATTAAAAAAGAAAATTATGAATCAAAAAATTACCCGGTCTCTTTGTCTTCCGCTTTTTTTGCAATATTCTAAAAATGTTTAACTAGATATTCCGTATTGCTACAATATGTGAAACCTATCGTTTATAACATCAGATATTACGACTAAACGAATATAACGACAAAATATGTAGTGAAATGTTGGGTCAGATTATTGCTTATAACGACGGACGCGCCCCACGCAGCAAGGAAACGCCGGGGAAAGTACCGAAAGCTAGGGGAATTACAGAATTACAAAAGGCCGACGCAACAGACATATTTCAGTTCAGAGATTAGAAAATCCTGTAAAAAGTATATTTTTACATATACAGTAAAGGATTTTCATGTCCGCAAAAAATATTCGGTTCTTGGCATATTGAGGTTTGAAAGCAGCAACTTCAAAACTCCTTGGAAATAGACTTTCGGCGTAAAAGTTGCGTATATTGTTTAATTAACGTTTTGCACCCCTTTCAATCTCTGTTTTGCTTAATTTTCACATTTGAAACTAATTTCATGCTATGGACATGATAAAATTTGAAATCAGTAACCTCCAGAACCCCAGAAAATATAATTTTGGAATAAAAGTTGTGTCACATAAACATTTGTGGCACTTGTGTGGCACATGTGTGGCACATCAACAATTTTAACAATCTGGAAATATCGAGACAAAATACAGAGTGTATTTGAGAACAATTCTACATGGTTGGATGGAATCAACGATTTAGAAAAATACATAATATTGTTTTTGGTAAAGTAAGTGGGGCAGCAGCAGATGAACCAGAAGGGGTGTGGAACGATTAGTTAACCACAATGTGGCCAAATTTAAGAAAAGGATACAAAGACGAAGAAATTTTCAACACAGAAGAAACCGATTTATTTCTTAGAATGCTGCCAGATAAAACAATGAAATTAAAAGGAGAAAAGTGTGTTAAAGACAAACTTTCCAAGGAAAGATTGACTGTTCTTGTTGCAGAAAATATGACTGGATCGGAAAAAGTAAAACTTGTATTTATTGAAAAAGCTAAGCAGCCTCGATGTTTTAAAAAATGTTAAATCCCTACCTGTTGAATATGAAAATAATCCAAGAGCTTGGATGACATCAGCCATTATTTGAAAACATTGTTACACGATGGGTCGATAAACTTATTGGACAAAAAAAGAACGTTTTATTGCTTTTGGATGACTGTCCAGCTCACCCTAATATTCAAAATTTAAAAGCTATAAAACTTTTCCGTTTTCCGTTCACGTTTTCCTTTCACCAAATACCACTTCAGTTCTTCAACCAATCAACCAGGACGTAATACAATCTCTAAAAACACATTTTAGAAAACTTCAAATCATGAAACTTTTAAAAGACGCTGAAGAAAAAGGTATGCCGCAAAAACTATATATATTCTTGATATTCTTGAAACTATTTCTCTAATTTCAAAAGCTTGGGATTGTGTCGCAAAGCACAATAGCCAGTTGTTTTACACATGCTGGATTCAAATTAATCGCAACCAAAAATTTTTTGACGAAGATGATTTACTACCACTAGCAGAATGGCTTCGACTACAAATGATAAGGAGGAAGATAATCTACCTCTAGCTCAATGGGAACACTTTTCAAATATCGATGAAGAACTCGAAACGGTGGAGCATATAACCGAAGATAAAATTTTAGTTGGCTCAGATTCAAACATGGAGTCAAAACTTAACGATGTTGTAAAAATGGACGAAATAATCGATTTTCAACCACATTCAATAAACGATTCATTTTCAGCGAGTCAAACGAACAAACATTTTTTCACATTTAATCAAAATCTAAAATACTCTAAAACAGATTTTGCTTTGCTACATTTGGAAAAGTGATCGAAAGAAACTTTTAGAAAACAAAACTGTCATTACGTAAAACATACTCGTAGGTACGTATTGCTACCCAACAACAAATACAGTATATACAAGCCGTGATCTGGTTTCAAGTTTTATTATCTAGTAAATTATTATTTTCTTTTCGTAATAACGGGTAAGCGGTTATCAGTGCACAAAATTATAAATTTACTTATTAAATGCAATGATAGGTATTTTTAAAGTGCGCTATTGTGAGCGTAATAAAACTAATAATTGTAATTATTGTATATAATTGTTAGAAACTCTGCGCATGAGACCATAATGCATGCTATTAATTTTAACATTCTAATTAAATGTATGCTGGTCTATGACATTTAATTTATTATGACACCAACGTTTGCTTAGAACTGGTCTATTTTTAGTGCCACGCTAGCTACAGAAATACATAATTCTCCTTAAATATAACTTTTGTAGCTGATTTCTGAACAACTTAATTTGCTCCTGTCAGTATTAAAGCTTGATTGGCAGAATACGTTCTTCTGTCGATAATATAAACGAACCAATTTTAGTTTGCTCACCGGATCATATAATTCTTGCCAACCGTCGTTACTCATTTCATATGTGACAGTTTTTGTCGGAAATAAAGCCGTATTGTTGGCTGGCATCATAAGTTATTTGCAATTAAATTGACATAGAGATCATTCTCTACCATTTCCTTCTTTTAATGAAAAAATGTAACGAAGACATATGATCATACTCGTCTAACTAATGTAGAGGGTGATTGTTTTATCTTGACTACAGTCCAGTAGGCAGAGACTTTTATGTGTTCTTGAAACATATAGGGCTAGTTTTAGCGGTTTCCTCTGTATTTTTTTTTGCGTAGAACACAATGCGCGCGGTCCGTAGAGCCGAAACCGTCCGCTAATTTTTTAAATCAAAAGTATTTTTTTCACATTTTCGCTTATATCTCCGTTCCTTGGCATATTTTGTATATCATATGCATATAAAAAGTTGTAGCCTATTGAATTTCCAAAATTGTAAGCCCAACCGGAAGTCTCCAAGTGCTATTGTTAACTTGCAAATGACTGGTAATGTTGAAAAAGTGCTTTTTCTTTAGTTCGAAAGTAGGGCGACTATGATCATGAAATTTTTGGAGGGACTGCCATTTATAGTGTGGTTACAAAAAAAATTTCAGCTCGATCCGTTCATAACTTTTCGAGTACCTAATTAACGATCGAATTTTTTTTGCAAACCTTAATTAACAATGACGCCATTTTTTTGTTTATTGTACGATATTGACCGGACTGGGCTAGAAAAAATCACAAATCTCTTCAAGTTTGCGAGACTTTTTTGAGATTTTGAAAAATATTAATTTGGGCCAGTTTTTCTACGGGTAGTTTTTCTAAGGTTTTCTACGCGACTACCTAAATTCTTTGAATTGTGACTATATATCTTGACTCCCATTTTTTTTTTTTTGTAAATACGCGTCTTGAAGTGTACTTTCAAGATATTATAGTCACAATTCCGAGAATTTCGAAGCGACAACGCAAAACAATATATACGTCGCGTCAAAAAAGGTGGTCGCGTAGAAAACATTATAAAACTGGCCCAACTTAATGTTTTTCAAAATTCGAATTAATATTTGATAATTCGAATTAATATTTTTCAAAAATTCGAATTTTATAATGATGTATTTTTCCTGTTTTGTAATACTGGGTGTGTCAAAGAATTATGATCCATTTTGATTTATAAATATCTTTTGACAGAGCCAACTTAGAAGGACGCAGTTTTCGCCAATCTACATACTTTTGTAATAAGTTTTTTCAAACAAAATGAGCTGGAATTCTCTCGGACACCCTGTATTTATGTGTCACTTGTATTTTGTCTCAGCTTTTATTTGTGTAATTCCTCATTTATACATAAATCGTTCTTTAACTTTGTTTAGTTGTCAATTTTTTTTAATTGAAAACTAAACAAAGTTATATTTTTAGAATATGATATTTTTAGTCCAACTTTTAAAATTACGTAAATATGTACTATGTGTTTCAGAACTAAATGGTCAAAATTAAAGGACGTATAGATTACGTAAAAATATGACGAACCCATTGATAGAGGTTTTCTTTTTGTAATATGCTTTTGAAATTTGAGTTTTGAGCTACACATTAAACCTTTTTACCATAACTGTTGGCATAAAATACGTATATATATATTACTTAAAAATTAATGACGGTTATAGACAGGAGAGCCATGAAATCATTAATTAATTAATATTCATTATTTTCTCCTAATTTTACTAATTAAAAATATTCCTTTTATTGAAATAAAAATCAAATAATTGGTTTTTATTTCGAGTTAAAGAAAGTATTTTCTCTGTTTGACTGTAATAACTATAAAATAACAAATAATTAGTGTGTTAGCATTATTATTATAACTCTTGCTGTAATTAAATTAAAGGCATTGTGAACTAATGGCTTTCCGTAATGAGTAAAAGTAATTATGGATTGAAGCAAATACGGTTAATAAGAAATGCTTTGTCTTAGTTTATATGCTCGTGTAAAATTTTACACCCTTAAGATGTCATAATTTACGACATTATTTAATGTATTTAGGATCTTATTACTCTTCTTTGCTAAACTGAAATTAAATTTTATGCCCCTGTATGCGCTCTATTATATTATGAATATGTGGAGTAATAATATATTTTTAACGATGTCGGGATAGCTCCATTTAAGCTTATCCAAAAAAATATATATATGGGAGGTAAAATCACCGTTGTATTAATTCGAAAAGAGAAAGCTTTGCAAAGTGAAAGCGTATTTACCATAAACAACGCCATTTTTCGTTTGTACAACCAAAACAATTCCGAGAATAAAAATGTATTCGGATTCAGGTACGTACTTGGTATGTCTAAATAAACCTGATATTACTTGCTTACTTCGTTTTAAAAAGCATTATTTTATACGATTTTCTCATCCTCTGAAAAAGGTATACTTTCGTAAACTTGTAAAGAAACTGGAACCTTCAAATATTCAAAATGTATAAAAGAAGAATATGCACCTAATGTCGGAACTATCGGAAGTTTTTATTGAACTGCGAAAATAAGAAAAATTGTTTGTCGTTTGTCAGTGCTCTCTGCCAATCAAGACAATCTATGAAAACAAAACAAATGTATTATTCGAATAACATCACCAAGCCTTATAGAATTTCTTTTCTTCTCTATTCTCTTAGAACACTTTATATTACAGAAGAATCATTTGGACGGATGAGACCTACATTAGAAGCATGGAAATTTTTAATCGACATAATAGCCATTACTGGTCCGAAGTCAGTCATCAAAGAACTGTTGACGTCCAGACACATTGACAATTAGGTTTTAGTGTCTGGTGTACGATACTTGGAAATACAATTTTGGGTTCTAAAATTTATGAGGGAACTCACAATGGAATCGAATGGACAACGCTATCTTGAAATATTAAATCAAGATATTATCACATTTATGGATGATATGACACTTCTGAAAATGAGAAAGTATTTCTTTCAGCAAGATAGAGCTCCAACTCGTAACACCAGAAGAATTTCAGAGACACTCGATGTCAATTTTAGTCAAAACTTAATTGCTACGAATGGACCGATAAGATGGCCACTTCGTTCTCCAGACTTAACACTCTTGATGTTTTAAGATAGTTTAATTCAACTATTCAAGAAAAGAGCCTTAAAAACGTTAAAACAGTTTTTTAATATTTGTATTTATAAGCGAGTTACGAGGATATAACGAATTTTCGAAAAAAATGAGTTTAGCGCTATAACTCGAAAAAAAAGGAGATATCAAATTTGAGTTTTCGCCGTCGTAGATGGCTCGAGAAAATAGCTCGAGACTAGGGTATTAACGGTTTTCTATCTAGTATAGTTACCGAGATCCCCTATAAAAACACACAATTTTGCCCACCCTGTATGTACATATAAGGATACCAACTTCAATTTTAAAAGAAGGCTTACTACGTAGATTCATATCCTATATTTTTTCTAAATATATACCCTAAATGAAAAAAACAAACAGACTTAATTGTTTAAAGACGTCACTAATTAACACATTAATAATTATAACCAATACAATACATCTAATGTTAGAAAACTAGTAGCCTTGGTTCGACGACCTACATATTATTACGGGCACTGACCCGGAATGTTTAGTCCTAAATTAGTTACTGAAAAAGCGAGATTGCCTTGGTACCTAATTCTGTTTAACATTGTGTTTTTAAGAGTACCATAAGCTGAGTACATTTTATGAGCTCTGAGCGAGCAAAGGTTCTCAAATCCAGTAACACCATTTTACTCAATTTATCTGTATGTTGAACAAACACGAGATCAATGAAGATTGTATGTAAGCGAATCAATCTTAAACCTTCATAATGTAACGTGATTATTTGATACTGTGTTATGGGCGAGCAATTTTCCGACTCGATCGCTGATAAATTTAAGGCAAGCCAATGTTAAAAGACCACAGGTCCCTACTACACGTCCAAACATATGTTATTAGATCCCCAGGGTTATGAAGTTATCAAGTATGATGGAATGAGGTTAAGGTTTATCGGATTTGAGAGGCTTTGTTCACAGAGCTTCAGGTTGTGGAGTAACTGGATTTGAGGATGTCTACTAAAAAACCTCCGATATACATCATTTCTAGTTCTCTATACCCAGTTACCAGGTTATTGGGTCCAAGGCTGGAGTGTAAGACTCTCGTGCTCTCAGGGCTATGGGGTTATTGGGTTTGAAGCTGTCTCCTCACAATCCCCCGAAATACGTTGTTTCTGGTTTCCTCAGACATACAGACGTCCTGGGATATCGAGTTTTGAGTTATTGGGTTTGAGAGTATTGGGTTATAGAGTTGTAGGGTTCACTCTGAGTTTCTGTTAACCCCCTTAATCTCATTATAAAACATTCACAGTATCTTGTTTATGTACCGTGAGTCTCGATTCAACCTAGTAAATGGTAAAATTGTCAATTTTAGACCATTTTTTGAAGTTAGGGACCAACTATGATATGGTGGGGTTAAACCGACTACATACAGATTATGACTCATCAACACAAAAAACATTAATATATGGTGTAGTTTGCTGCAATTTCTACTTATTTTTTTGTTTTTTTGTAAGTTAGTCTAATAATTCGTGTCGCTTTTGCTGCTTGTGGTATACTAGTTAACGAATTGCGCTGACATTTATTCACCAAAGTCGGCATGAATACATCGGATTTGATGCGACAATAATGTCCAGCATTTTCATCTAAATACCGCACGAGCCCTGTAATTCACTGATACGCGTATTTATTATATATGCAAATAAACGTTATGACGCTTTTAAAGGCGCGTCATGCCTCTCAAATTACAAGCCGCGCTAAATATTGAGCAATTTTGGCAACAGAAATCCATCAATTCGCAATAAAATTCGGTGCAAGCCATCATTATCCGCAATAAACTCGAGATGAAGAAATGCAATTGCAATTTAGAAAGTGCAATAAATGGTCATTTGTAACATCCGGTTCATACGGCACATTGATTATATATTGCACTGATTACAGAACGCGCTGCTAGATTTAAATAATGAAAACCGCACGCCGTAAAAACGTATCCATTTAGAAATATCGCCGCTTTAAATACGAGACGCCGACTGCGACTGGGGAAATGAAAATACGTTTACCGCTTAGACGGATGCCTTGTAAGTACGAATGGAATATGATGCAGAAGAATGTCTTACTTAAAAGGCAAACTGGAGCGATCTCAGTCATTAGAAATTTAGTAGGGAATCTGCGGAATATACAGGGTGGCTCAAACGTTGAAACGGTGCTGTCACATAAAAACGAGTTTAGCTAGGACATCCAATTTTGGTACATCATAAGTACAATGAGCTAAAAGTAGGTTTGCCCCTGACCGCGGGATGCGCAGTAGACAAAATCTGAAATTGTGAATGTTGCCGTGAACGCTTCGAGAAATAAAACCTTGTGTACAATAATTTTATTGTTTGTGGGTATCTCTACGTGTGTGTGATGTTATTTGCGTGCTTTGAACATTGTAAAATTAGTGCATATTTTGAAATGATTGTACATGATTGTCTCCCTGTCCAAAAAAATGACGCAACCAAATCGTATGTGAGAGCTCAAAATGTTCGTCAGTAAGTGAAATTTTCGAAAGCCGAATGACCTTTTTGGAAATCGATAGGGTGCATATTCTCACGTTTCCGTAATGTGAGATATATATATGTAATGTGAGAGATACAAGGTAACACAAGCTTGTAATTTTTTTGACCATTTTTTTATTGGCTTGAGTGCTTCCTTAATTATCCAAAAATGATATCCAAAAGGTTTTATGTGAGGAAACTTTTAAAGTTTCGACTATTCCTTCGTAAACACAGTATAGCTTGAATTAGAAGGACATGAAAGCAGGAAACAGCAGAAGGATAGCATGAAAACGTTGAATTAGAATACTCCAGGCAAAAGGGGGTTTTAGCAAAAAAAATAAATGCCAACCGGGATTTTTCAATGGGAAAGCGTACCTCTCAATACGTGTACTGTATTTCCATTCTAAATTGAAAATAGGTAGAAAAAAGCAAGGTTGTCAGATATATTTTCTAAAATTGCTAAGCTCACTATACAAGTATACTTCATACTTCAGTAAACTGTTAGTTCGTGACGTTCTTAGAAAGCTAGTTTGGAAATGCTAAAAAAAAATACATAGATATAATTTTTTTTGTTTGCTTTTAAAAAAAACCTTTTAAAAAAATGTTGAAAAATAATTATAAATCAAAACAACTTTATGTATGTTACTATACTTAAGAAAATGTTGAAGAGCCGGCAACGCGATGCCGCGAATGCACTAGCGAATGCCGACCATTATACTATTGGATTGCTTTATATGTAATACATGCCAAATACTTATTCGGTCCACTGTGCCATAACATTTTTACGACGTCGTTAAAATGATTTACGACTTTAGAAATTCTACGTGTTTAAGGCGCCAGTGACGTGTATTTCAGCTAGGTTTATTAACACAGACAATTTTTTGAGATTGTCTGGCTAAATGAGCATTATTTACAGCAAATTATATTACAAATATTAAGAGTTTTGTATGCAGGCTAATTTTATCTATATTGATTTGAATGAAAAAAAAAATATTTCACAATTTTCGAATTTATAAAAGATATATGCACGCCCATGCACATATTGCACCGCTTTTTTGTTCCCCCCGGCGTATTTATCATTTTCAATTAAAAATAGAAGGACTATAACTATTGTACCTAAATTCCAACAGCTGAAAATTAGTGCGTCAATGTTTAATTAACAAGTGAAGTTAGATAAAATGTTTTCCGAGCGCCCGCTGGCACTCATCATTGGTATCACTGGTATCTTCCAAATCATTGGTATCTCGGCATCCTGTGGAACGTGCAAAAAGTTATAACCAATCGATTTGGGGTAACTCGACGAGATAAATCGACATATCGCATTAGTTTTGCAAAAAAAAAACATTTCAGTCCATAAAATATGCCCCTTTTACTTTCCTGTCTTTCGCACGTATTTTTGCCCAATTATTGTTATTTGTATTTTGCAACGTCCACGTTGCAAAAATCGATATACTATAAATGAGAGATTGAAAGTATAACTGTTTAGGAAGAAAATAACCCCAACCCCGTTAAGCTACGACATCCCTCAGCTGTACAAATTAATGTTCAAAAAAAGTGCCTTTTTTATAAACAAATGCTTTTTCGCAACAATTATGCAAGGAAACGGTTCAAAAACAAAAACACCAATTTGTATTTTGTGTTTTGTGAATACAAATAAACATGAAACATAATCGAGCTTGCGACTTTAAAATTAACTATCTTGAAAATGAAATTTTACTATGCTTCAGTTATTATTGAAGCAATTACAAGAATAATTAAAATTAACTGATCAAGCTGAAAGGAATAAAGTAAATTATAGAAAAAAGAAAGTTCAGTTATTATTAGAATTAAGAATATTAAAATTAACTTCTGATCAGTTGAAAATAAAGTAAGTTAATCTAAAGGAAGTTTTATGTTATTCAACTTATTTTCTGAGGACTGTCTTTCCAAACAACCTGTAAGCAAGTTAAGAGGTAACTAAAGAGGTAAATAACTGATCAAACTGAAAGTGAATAAAGTATCTAAATTATAGAAATAAAGCAAATAACTTCTAAACAAAAACAGTGTATACACGTTATAGCCCCTAGAAGAAAATAGATGAAGTATCACCAGCAGGAAATCTGGTTGAAACCCATTTTTGAAAAGTTGGAGTAGTTTTGTTTGCAGTTAGAGTAGTTTGGAGTAGGTTTTGTTCACAAATAATAATTGTTATTTGTGAAAGGTTTGCGATTTCACTATTTTCGTTTGCGACGCGACTTTTAAAAGAACGTTAGTGAAAAATATAGGAGAAAAAATTGAGGCAAGCAAATTGAGCAAACATTTCAGATTTTTAAAAATACTGTAGCAACTGTTATATAAAAATGTAAATTTCGTGAATAAGCCATGTAAGCCATAAGATGTCCATTCTTGTTAGTCCCTTTTTGCCTTCAATATTAGTGAACGGTGCGAACACGCTGAGACCACTAGAGGAAACATAAATCAATGACTGAAGTGGTGAAACTCGTCAATAAAAAAATTTTCGAAGTAACATGTAGTTATTATCAACAGCGATTTCCAAAATGTTTCCGACATGTTTATGATGTGTGAAATAGGTTTATTTAAATGTAGTTTAACCGTGAAATACACAATTATTCCTCGTATTAGCAGGATTATAATAACCAATACATCTGCTCAACAATACAAAGGCAGTTAAATACATCATTTTACATAATGCTGTAGTTAACACGTTTGTGTCGACTATTTTCATGGGCCTTACCTTAAGGCTTACGCGGTTATTTTACAAAGGTAATTGTATTTGTTCCATAATTTATTCGCATTTTACTGTTACATGTATTCATATAATATACAACCCTAATTCTGTAAGCAACCTTAAATCCAATAAACCTTAATACATTTAGATATATGACCCTCATTTCGTAACAATCTACAAGCGTATAGGAAATAAAAGTATTGTCAAACTTTTATTGAAAACATAAATAAGTAATTATTTACACAATAAGCATAAACAACATATAATATTTCCAAGCAACTCCTTCTCCGGCAATATGCCGGATATTGATTGCATAAAAATATTAAATAATCCTTTTACTTACTTGGTCCTTTAATTTTTAGTTAATAATAAGAAATAGTTAATGGTTTTATTTTTAATAGCCTGACAGCTTTCATACAACAAACCGAAGAAGTAAACAATTTACCACGAGTTTCACACACAGGAAAATTACCTCGAAATTGGTGACTTGCTGTAGAATAACAATAGATTTTTTAACAATTAAAGGTTTATACCACTGTTTTAATTTAGGGTAATGTAATGTAGGCTGGTAAAGCAAAATATAATACACTTAAAGTATGTTATATTGACATGACTGTTTTGGCAAAAAGTTTGTTTTCGATATGGAAAAATAATGGACATGGTGGTGATGAGTGTCATCACTGGTGATGAGACTTGGATGTTTGAGTACGACCCGGAAACCAAGCTCTAGAGCATCTAATGGTACACTTCAAGCTCTCCAAGACCCAAAATGAGCAAGTCGAAGATCAAATGCATGCTAATATGCTTCTTTGATTGCTAGGGAATTGTCCACAAAGAGTTTGTGCTTCCAGGCCAAACAGTAAATCAACACTTTTACAGAGAGGTTCTTGAAAAACTTCGAAAAATGGTCATGCGTGTGAGACCAAACATCAAGAACAACTGGATGTTGCATCACGACAGTGCGCCTTGTCACTAAAAACATTCCTGTTGCTCCTCAGCCTCATGGGACGTCATTTTGGGACCATAGCAACAGTCAAACGGCTGTAACCGACCAGCTGAAGGCTATTCTAGTACATGAGTTCATGTACATGAGCACTGCTATGAGGATCGAAAGAATCGTCTCCAGCGCTGTGTGGCTTTCCAAGGAAGTTATTTTGAAGGAGACAATACTGAATAAGTCTATAAAAAAATTAAAAAAAGCAATCTCATTACTTAATTTACACACCTCGTATATGGGATCTGTTCAGATTTCAACGATTCTAAGTAGACGAGTCGAAAAGGGTCAAAAACACTCCAAATTTATATAAAACATATACATCACTCTGTTATAACACACAGGAAAAATGCACAAGGAATTTATTAGTCAATCAAAATTGAATTAATTGGAATCTATTTAATAATACGAAAACACGTGGGTAGATGCTAAATAAGTATAGATGCCTAGAATTCGTAATTGTGACCAAACCTAAGTCAATTAAAGTGAAACCTGTAAATATTTTAAATAACAAATGCCGTACAGAGTTTGCGTTTATAATTTACTTACAGTTATATAGTTATTATTAGAGTGATACACAAAAGAAAATATACTTTTTGTAGTAACACGTCATAAATCGAAAATTAATGAAAAGAGGGAGAAAACAAATTCAAATTTTATAAAATCGTGTTCAAACCTGGATAATTTGTAGATATTTAAAACATTCAACAGGTGCAAGGGATGTGTCAACATTCGAGTATTTTCTGAAACCCGATTCGAGGTATTTCCTTCGTTTCACAACTCCAATTTTTCCCGCAATGATAAATCTTTCATCGGGGAATTAAATCTACATTACTCTTGTTTTAGAAGTTATTTATCTGCCGATAGCATCGCAGTGTAGCAGCAGCGGTGCAAAAATCCGACGAGATTGTATCTTAATTCAGTAGTTTCTTAGGATTACAACACTACACAAGATTTATCTTATAGCTGACAGATTGTAATTACACCGACATTTTTTTTCCTTGTGAACGTTCTAGTAAAACAAATCTTATAAAGTCGTTTCTTTCTTAGATTTAAAAATCGTCTGCATCAGTCTAAATATTTCTGTAGTCTTTGTATCACTATAAAAGTCGGTGAATTCCATTGCACTCACTTTTATACAGCTACAAAATTATCACAGCAATAAATAATCCTCTTCAACGAGATCGTTAATTGCGGCACTTAACAAAATGATGTCAGCGTATCACGAAAAGACCTAATTAGGAAAGTTAATTTGCATATCGAATCAATTAATTTAGTTTATTTCGAGATGAATTTTAATAAAGTGTATTTAGTTCCTCGTCTGCTATTTTTAGCACAGTACTTTGTGGCATTTAACATTTTCAAATAATATAATGTACTGACACTGAATAGACGGATTTTCTTAAATTTGTTCTTGCTACATATTGCAACGATGGAAATAATATTGCATTGTGGCTTAGACTAAGAAAGAGAACACAAACTTTTCATGGTTAAGCCAGTAGCTGTTAAAATTGATTGATTATTCATATTCAACGACCTACTGCCAAGTTTTTTCCTCTATAAGAATATTATTCTTAAATACTATTAAAAACATTTATTCTTGTGGTTTTTGCAAAATTTTGACAAAAAAACAAATGACTCTAACAAGTTCAAACTTGTACTGAAGGTGCATTACATGTTAACCTACCGCTCTTCCAAGTCCCGTCTTCGCAGTTTTGCTAGACCGGGCGCTACGTTGCCAGTCTCATGACTTAATTTACACACCTCGTATGTTTATTAACTATATGAACTATGATCAAACTTAAAGACGTTCGACTCTATTGGCGGTAAACTTGGAGCTAACCAATGTTGAAGGACATTTTTTTTGTTGCATGACCAGACCTATGTGATTTGATCCCTAGAGTTATGGTGATACTAGATACTTGAAATCGTATAGAAAGAAACACCTTGTATATATTTTTTGCTCTAATTTCGCATACGGTGGTTTTGATGAGTCCTAATTAGCGCTACGGATTCGGATTTTAAATAGAAAAAACACTAAATGGTCATATTTCGGAGTAGAAAAAAATCGTAGCAGGCCATGAGGGTGCATCTTAAAACCGAAATTAGAGTAACTTGAATCAGTTTTCCATGCTCTTTGAATAAAAAAAAATCGATTATCTTGATAAATGAGGATTATATGGATTTTTACATAAATAAAAGTAGACACCCATTATAGAATAGTGGTTCATATAGTCATATATACAGTATGGAGCAGCCAAATGGAATAAATTCAGTAGCTCCATTATTATGCATTTTTTTAGAAAATTCTGAGACATGTCAATTTCTAATTCTAAAATGACATCTTGCGACGTAAAAATGTCATCCCTAAATTCAACCCCGTTCAGGTGGCAGCTACAACCCCTAAATTTTCAAATTGGGGGTAGGGGCTTGTGATACTTCATTTGAAAGGTCTTTTCATTCTCTATTCAAAACTGCTATGGTTTTAAATTTTATTGCAGAAATTAACAAGAAAAAAAATTTCTCCAGCGTAAAATTCGTTATAATAAAATAAAAAACAAATGATTATTAATGTAGCAGATGTTCAAAATGCATGCCTCCAGCATCTTGGCAGCATCCTAGACGTAAATAGAAATGTCTTCTAACGTTAGTTAACATCTGCAGGGTAATCGACCTAATAGCAAGTGTTATTCTTTTTCTTAAGTCAGCTAAACCGTCGGGTTTGGTTTACATCGGTTTTAAGAAGTCTAACGGCGTGAGATCAGGTATTCGTGCAGGCCATTCTACAGAACCACATCTCCCTATCCAGCGATTTGGAAAGATTGTGTGGAGATATTGCCGGACATTGACTTCGTAATGTGCTGGTGGACCATCCTGCCAGAGCCATATTGCATTACCTGGAAGTTGTGGGTTTCCTTCAGCTGAATACAAGTTTGCCATCGTCGGTACGACATTATTTTGGAACTGCGGTAAATAAGTTTCTCCATTCAAATTGCCGTCAATGAAGAAGGGACCAATTACATTTTTTCCAATTATTCCTGCCCAAACATTAACTTTCTCAGGGTTTTTGTTTTTCTCTCGACCAGTAAGGACAGTTTTGGCGATTACCATGGCCGTGAAGTGTAAATGTAGATTCATCCGAAAATAAAATATTTTCTATTTGTAAAGTTTTGTCATCTATCATTTGCATCATTTGTTCACAAAAGAGAATTCGTCTATCAAAATCGTCTTCCGCGAGCTTATTAGTTGGTACCAGTTTATATGGGTGCATCTGATTTTCTGTCAATACGCGAAGAATCGAGAAATATTGTTAGTTATAAAAGTTTTATTTTATTGTAACGAATTTCCTACGCTGGAGAAACTTCTTTTTTTTTTTGTTAATTTCTGCAATAAATTTAAAACCAAAATGCACAATAATGGAGCTACTGAATTTTTTTCCATTTGGCTGTTCCACACTGTATGAATAGTCTTATTCCGAAAATATGAAGAACGCATCAAACAATTTAAAAAAGTTTCCTTAAAGGTTTTAATTAAAAAAAAAACACTAGTTTTTAAAAAATCAATATTTCAGATTTTTACCGGACTCATGTAGAAAATTGATTTTTTATTAAATGCCTTGAAAAAATGTTGTTGCATGATTATGTACATGTAGATAAATGCAACCGGTTGGGTTATACTCGTACACGTCATTAATGTGAGGAACCGAAACTTCCATGCGGCGTATATCAATTACAAATGAATTAATGAAGTAAATAAATTATACTTGCAAGCAATAAAAAATCATTTCTAAACAGCATTAACAAACGACCCGGAGAAATCATAAACGTGATAATAAACTAGATTCACTGCCACCTAACAGGTAACATAAAGAGAGGTGTACTTAACTGAAGTATCACAATATTAAAATGTAACATGAGCTTTGAGGACATCGTTAAGCAACTTTTGTTGCATACTAAACGCCATAAGTAATATGTACATATTTTACAATTCCGGCGCCAATTGACGCAAAATTTGTATAGATACCAGTGGCGGCGATTACAATACTTTATGAATAGCTTTATTTTCCAAATATCTGTAAAGCTTTAACTTTATGCTCCCAAATGAATACATTTTCTTTATTTAGCTTTTGTTTCTTTAATTTGTATTAAACATTAAATAAGCATCACCCTGTAAAACACGCACAGGGTGATACCTTACATAAATAGGTACCTTACATAAGTGGTCTGACCCAACCACAAAATAAGGCGCGTTCCATAATTCACGCAAGATTTGAATTTGCCGCCATTTGTGCGGTAAAGTGTTGGCAACCAAAAAAAGAAAACAGTTTGACAGCTGACAGTTTACAGTTAGTAAAAATTGAGCACTACAAGAAAGAACAAGACCTTTTCGTTGTTGAACAATACTTCAAATATAATGAAAGTTTGGCTGCTACAGTTCGCAAAATTTACAAAACATGGTCGGAATATTGATTTAACTTCGTCAACTGTGAAGTGAGTAACTGGATCAATTGGGGACGCTAAACACACTGGCCGTCCAATAGCAATAGTCCAGGCGATCTATGTTTCGGACTGACAAAATAGTCCATAAAAGAAGTCTCAACGGTTTCATATAGAGGAACCCGTCCTGATTAAAGATCCGAGAATGCGGAATCACGCAAGTGGCCGCTTCATGTTTTAAATAAACAAATTATTTCTGAAACACAATTTTTTTCGAAATATCTCGAAAAGTATGCATCTTACGCAAAATTATCAAGAGATAAAAGTTGTTTACTATTAAATTTCCCATCGAAATATATACTTTTGATTATTGAAAACTTAATTTTTTAACGAGAAATCGAGCACAATTTGCGAAAAAAAAAACGTTTTTAAACAAATTTAGTTAACTCGGTTAATAATAATCGTATCGTTTTTTGCTTGTTGCCTTTTTTTTTGTTGTTAATAAGCTCCCGCAATCGGAATTCTGTGCGATAAATAGTTCCCGAGTTATAACCAATTGAATGCGGAAAATCGCTAATTGTTAACAATTTGTTATAACAAAATAGGGGCTTATCACAAGTGACAAAATTTTTTTTACACATACAGTTGGATGTCCTTTATCATATGCCGTATGTGGAATATCGATAAATTAATTATAGCGTTGTTTATAACAAATTTTCTGGAACTTTTAGCGTATCTAATGAGCTATCTACTCCTAAAATTTGAAAAGTCTGCGTTCATTAATAACATCGCAGTCGCGTTATTAACAACGTTTATTAGGAGCGGAGATATGAGCCAAAAGCTTTGACGTTAAATATATCAACAATAAAATAACTTAGCGACGTTTTTTTTTAAATGTGCTTATTTTTAAGTACTTTCACTTGCAAATCATTGCACTACGGATTTTTCCCTTTTCTGCTATGTACGAGGTTTTATACGTCGCGTAAAAAACTATACCCCCAGAAAATTTGTTATAAACAACGCTATAATTAATTTATCGATATTCCGCATACGGCATATGATAAAAGACATCCAACTGTATGTGTACCGGCTAAAAACTAAAAACTACCGGCCTGCATGATTCCGCCTTCTCGGATCTTTAATCAGGACGGTTTCCTCTATATGAATACTTTTTGACATAGGTCGCCTGGTCTACTAGCCGTCCAAATAATAATATCGAAGCAGTGCGGGAGAGTGTTGGTGAAAGTCCAGGAACATTAATTCGGCGTCGTGGATAAGAATTGAAAACTTCAAGAAGCTCTCTACAGCGTATACTAACTAAAGATCTCCGTCTTCATGCTTACAAAGTTCAATTGACACAAGAACTGTAGCCTAATGAAAATGAATATTGAACAATAACAAGTCAATGCTAATTTTTCGATCAAATTCGTCCTAAGCGATGAAGCTCATTTAATCGTCAAAATCGCCGCATTCGAGGTTCAGAGAACCCACATGTGATTGTCGAAAAATGCATTCACTTCGTGTCTCCGTTTGCTGGGGATTTTGGGCTTGAGACGTAATTGGATCATATTTCTTCGAAAATGAGGCAGCAGGTACTGTTACTAGTGCTCGATATCGCGTAGTGATAGCCGAGTTGTTTCTGCCTAAATTGGATGATATTGATGTGGACGACAAGTGGTTTCAACAAGATGGTGCGACATATCATGCAGCCCTTGAAACAATCCAATTACTGCATGAGACATTTCCTGGTCGCGTACACTCGTTTCGGTGTTCAGAATTGGCCCCCTAGATCATGTGATTTAACACCATTGGATTTATTTCTATGGGATTATTTGAAGTCAAAGGTCTATGCAAACGAAGCTCACATCCACCTGTGCATTGAAGAAGGAGATTCAGCACTGCATCAACGAAATTCAGCCACATTTATGCAAAATGGTCATAACATATTTCGACAAAAGAGTTCGTTTGTGCCAGCAATGCCGTGGAGGTCATTTGCCCGATGTGCTATTCTATACATAACCCTATCTTCTGTACTTTAGGTTTCAATAAAAATAAATATAACTGAAAAAAAATGTTTTCTATTTAATTCAAATCTGGAAACATTTTGAGATACCCTTTTTATAATATTTACAATTTTTGACAGGTTTCAAAACCTTTTTGACCTCAATATTTGACATACATATGTCAGATATTTCAAATTTCAATATGTTTCTGTTTCTGGTCCGTTCACTTTTGGTCTCTGTGATGATATGAAAGGCTTATTAATGTCCACTATTTTATGACTTTTTGTGATAACGTATTAAAGCTAAAAATTATTTAAACCCACAAAGAGATGCAAAATGTATTCGAAAAAGGTTTCTTGGCTTTATTTAAAATTGTCATACGACTTTTTGACAGTACTTTAATAGTCATTTGAAGATCAACTTTTTTTTTTAATTGGAAAGGAAAAGTCCCAATGGAGAACATTAATTTACAGAAAAATAAGAGTATATTATTAGGAACTTTTTTACCGGATTAACTTCACGCGATATTAATCGATTCATCACTGCCAAATATCTAACACAGTTGGCAAAATTTCATCCGTTTTATCACATTTAGTAATGCTCGTAAAGTTTGCTATTGTCAATTGCCTCTAGAACTGCAATTAGTGAAAACAATGAAATTACAGTTCTAGCGGCACTAGCAGTAGATCCACACGACCGACCACAAAAAAAAAAAAAAAACCCAAACCCCCCAAACAAACCCCAACCCCCCCCCAAAAAAGGGGAAAGAAAAGGGACCCAAAAAGGAGACAAGGAACCCCCCCCCCCCAAAAAAAAAATACCAAAAAAAACCAAAACCCCCCCAAAAAAAAAAAAAAAAAAAAAAAAAAACCCCCCCCTTTAAAAAAAAAAAAATAAAAAATATTTTTTCCCAAAAAAAAAAAGTAAAGGGAAAAAAAAAAAGGCCCCCCCCCCAGGAAAAAAAAACCCCATAATTCAATTTTAATTGAAAAAAAAAATTCTTAAATTTTTCCCCCAAAAAAAAAAACCCCCCCCCAAAAAAAAAAAAAAATTTAATTTAACAAACAAAAAGATATTTTTAATAAAAAAAAAAAAAAAAACTTTCCCTTTTCCTTCCCCCCCCCTATTTAATTTTATTCCCCCCCCCCAAAAATCCCCCCCCTTTGATCCCCCCCAAAAAAAATCCAAAATTTTTTTTAATTTTAAAACAAAAAAAAAAAAAAATTTTTTTTTTTTTTTTTTTTCACTTTTTTTTTTTTTTTTTTTTTATTTTAAAAAATTCCCTCCCCCAAAAAATAACACCCCCCCCCCCCCCAAAAAAAACCCCCCCAAACACCCCCCCCCCCCCCCCCCCCCCACCCCCCCTAAAAAAAAATTCCTAAAATTTTTAAAAAAAAAAAAAAAAAAGAAAAAAAAAGGTTTAAAGGGGAAATTTTTAAAAAAAAAAAAAAAATTTTATTTTTAAATTCCCAAATTTTTTTTTAAAGTAATTAAAAAATTTTTTTTTTTTAAAAAAAAAACCCTAAATTTAAAATTTTTTTTTTTTTTAAAAAACAAAAAACCCTTTTTTTTTTTTTTTGGGTGGCCCCCCCCAAAACCAAAAAAAAAAAAAAAAATTTTTTTTTTTAAATTTTTTTTTTTTTTTAATCCAAAAAAAAAATGTTTTTTTTTTTTTTTTTTTTGGTAAAAAAAAAAAAAAAAATTTTTTTTTTTCTACATTTCAAAAAAACAAAAAAATTTTTTTTTTTTTTTTTCTCTTCCTTCCCTTTTTTAAAAAAAAATTTTCCCCCCCCCTTTAATTTTTGGTTTTAAAAAAAAATAAAAAAAAAATTTCTTTTTTTTTTCTTTTTTTTTTTTTTTCTTTCCCTTTTTTAATAAAAAAAAAATAAATTTTTTTTTTTTTTTTTCTTTTTTTTTTTTTTTTTTTTTTTTTTTTTTTTTTTTTTTTTTTTTTTTTTTAATTTTTAAAAAAAAAAAAATGGGTAAAAACGGTTTTTTTTTTTTTTTTTTTTAAAAAAAAAACCCCAAGGGAAAAAAAAAAAGGGGGTTTTCCCCGGATGCAATTTTTTTTGGTCCTTTAAAAAAAAAAAAAAAAAAAACCCCCCCACCCCCCCCGCCCCGGGGCGCCCCCCCCCCCCCCACGCGCCCCCCCCCCCCCCCAAACCCCCCCCCCCCCCCCTCCCCGCCCCCCCCCCCCCCCCCCCCCCCCCCCCCCCCCCCCCCCCCGGCCCCCCCCCCGCCGCTTAACACAAAAAAAAAAAAACGCCCCCCCCCCCGCCCCCCCCCCCCCCCCCCCCCCCCCCCCCCCCCCCCCCCCCCCCCCCCCCCCCCCCCCGCCCCCCCCCCCTCGGGGGTCCCCCCCCCCCCCCCCCCCCCTCCCCCCCCCCCCCCCCCGGGGGGTTTTGCCCTCCCCCCCGGCCCGCCCCCCTCTTTTCCCCCCCCCCCCCCCCCCCCCCTCCCCCCCCCCCCCCCCCTTTTCTCTCCCCCCCCCCCCCCCCCCCCCCCCCCCCCCCCTCCCCCCCCCCCCCCCCCCCCCCCCCCCCCCCCCCCCCCCCCCCCCCCCCCCCCCCCCCCCCCCCCCCCCCCCCCCCCCCCATCATTCACCTCCCCCCCCCCCCCCCGGGGCGTCTCCCCCCCCCCCCCCCCCCCCCTCTCCCCCCCCCCCCCCCCCCCCCCCCCTTTTTCCCCCCCCTCTTCCCCCCCCCCCCCCCCCCCCCCCCCCCCCCCCCCCCCCCCGCCCTCCCCCCCCCCCCCCCCCCCCCCCCCCCCCCCCCCCCCCCCCCCCCCCCCCCCCCCCCCCCCCCCGCCTTCCCCCCCAAATTCCCCCCCCCCCCCCCCCCCCCCCCCT
>JAPWTK010000119.1:1107500-1208013 GCA_029963805.1 Aromia moschata
TCGGCGCCCTATATTCTTGCGCCCCCCCCCCCCCCCCCCCCCCCCCCCCCCCCCCCCCACCCCCCCCCCCCCCCCTCCCCCCCCCCCCCCCCCCCCCCCCCCCCGCCCCCCCCCCGGGGCCGCCCGCCCGCGCGCCCGCCCGGCCGGCCCCCCCCCCTTCCTCCCCCCCCCCCCCCCTCCCCCCCCCCCCCCCCCCCCCCCCCCCCCCCCCCCCCCCCCCCCGGCCCCCCCGGCCGCGCCCGCGCCCCGCCCCCCCTCGCGCCCCCCCCCCCCCCCCCCCCCCCCCTCCCCCCCCCCCCCCCCCCCCCCCCCCCCGCCCCCCCCCGGCCCTTTGCGGGCCGGTTTGTTTTGCCTCCTCCTCCCCCCCCCCCCCCTTTTTCGCCGCCCGGCGGGGCCCGGCCGCCGGGGCGGGGCCCCCCCCCCCCCCCCCCCCGGCGGGGGGGGGGGGGGGGGGGGGGGTTCTTGTTGTTTTGGGGGTGGGGGGGGGGGGGTGTGGGGGGGGGGGGGCGGTCGCGCCGGTTGTGGGGTTTTTGGGGTTCGGGGTTTCCTCCCCTTCTTCCCCCCCCCCCCCCGGGGCGCCCGCCGCCCCCCCCCCCCCCCCCCCCCCCCCCGCCCCCCCCCCCCCCCCCCCCCCCCCCGCCCGGCGGGGCGGGGGGGGGGGGGCGGGGGCGGTCGCGCTCTTTTTTTTTTTTTTGGCTTTTTTTTCTTTTCCTTTCTTTTCTTCCCCCCCCCCCCCCCCCCCCCCCCCCCCCCCCCCCCCCCCGCGCCCCCCCCCCCCCCCCCCCCCCCCCCCCCCCCCCCCCCCCCCCCCCCCCCCCCCCCCCCCCCCCCCCCCCCCCCCCCCCCCCCCCCCCCGGGCGCCCCCCCGCCCCCCCGCCCCGCCTTGGCCCCGCGCGGGCGGGCGCCCCGCGCCCCGCCCCCCCGCCCCCCCCCCCCGCCCGCCCGGGCCGCCCCGCGGGGCCGCCCCCCCCCCCCCCCCCCCCCCCCCCCCCGCCCCCCCCCCCCCCCCCCCCCCCCCCCCCCCCCCCCCCCGCCCCCCCCCCCCCCCCCCCCCCCCCCCGCCCCCCCCCCCCCCCCCCCCCCCCCCCCCGCCCCCCCCCCCCCTCGGTGGCCTGGTGCTTCCCCCCCCCCCCCCCCCCCCCCCCCCCCCCCCCCCCCCCCCCCCCCCCCCCCCCCCCCGGCCTCTCTGGTTTTTTTCTTCCCCCCCCCCCCCCCCCCCTTTTCCCCCCCCCCCCCCCCCCCCCCCCCCCCCCCCCCCCCCCCCGGCGGGCGGCGCGGGCCCGCCCGCCCGCCCTTCCCCCCCTCCCCTCCTTTTTTGGCGCTGGGGGGGGGGGTTTGTTTTTTTTTTTTCTCCCCCCCCCCCGCCGCTTGCGGGGCGTTTTCCTTCTTTTCCCCCCCCCCCCCCCCCCCCGCCCGTCCCCCCCCCCGCCCCGCCCCCCCCCCCCCCCCCCCCCCCCCCCCCGGCGCGCCCCCCCCGCGCCCCCGGCGCCCCCGCGGCCGCCTTTCTCCGCCGGCGCGCCGGTCTGCTTTCTGCGTTTTTTCTCGCCCTCCCCCCCCCCCCCCCCCCCCCCGGCCGGGCGCGGGCCGCGCCCCCCCGGGCGGGCCCGCCCCCCCCCCCCCCGCCCTTTTTCTTCCTCGCCCCCCTTCGCGTCTTCTTTTTGTTTGGTTTTTTTTTTTTTTCCCCCCCCCCCCCCCCCCCCCTCCCCCCCCCCCCCCCCCCCCCCCCCCTTCCTTTTTTTTTTTCCTCTGTTTTCCCCCTTGCCTCCGTCCTCCCTCCTCCCCCCCCCCCCCCCCCCCCCCCCCCCCCCCCCCCCCCCCCTCCCCCTCCCCCCCCCCCGCGCCCCCCCCCCCCCCCCGCCCGGGCTGGGCTTCGCCCCGCGCGCGTGTGCTTCGCGGCGCGGCCGCCCTGCCCGCGGTCTCTCTCCGCGGCTCCGCCGGCGGTCGTCCTCCTCTGCTGCTTTTCGCCTCTTTTTTTCCTTCTTTTTTCTTTTTTTTTTTTTTTTTTTTTTTTTTTTTTTTTTTTTTTTTTTTTTTTTTTTTTTTTAACATATACCCAAAAAATAATGCAACTACTTGCTTAAATATTGTAATTAATATAATACTAGAGTTCCAATGTCTCTTAAATGTAAGGGTGTTAAAAGGATTTAACTTATTGTGGACTTCCTGGAGTGGGTACTGGAACCTTTGGCGTAGAAACAAAAAAATGGACGTTTTCCACGAAACACCGAACTACTACACTTTTTTCGACGCGGGTTTCACAACCAAGTTGGCATCTTCAGGAGAAGATTAAAACTGATCTGATGAAAAACTGATCAGTTTTTCAACAGTTGAAACCCGCGTCGAGAAAATTGTAGTAGTTCGGTGTTTCGTGGAAAACGTCCAGTTTTTTATTATTGTGGACTTGAAAACGAAAAATTTTGGATAGATGTGAGTTAGATAAGTATCCTTTTATATTAAAATAGTTATATTCTAGGAGGTATTATCTATGTATAATACAACTCAAGGTTCGTTTATCTTGTAATATAGTAAGCACAAATATGCACAGAAATAGTAGCAATTAACATGATTTAATGTCGAAGCTTACCTTGAATATGATTGTTCCATCTGTGCCGTCAAATTCTCATAATTTTTCATAACTAGTATATATAGTTACTATAGGTACTCTTGTAACCTGAATAACTCTAATTTATAAATTTACCAATAAACCCAAGTTTTATCCCAATACTCTTACACTTTACCTCGGAACTTTTTACATTAAATGCTTGAATTCCAAAGACCTAAATTATCAGCTCATCTATATCCATGCATTTAATGATCTTGAAGTTTGCAAGGACTGTGATGCTGAAAATATTAATGAATGGCTTGATAGTGACAAATCGATGCCTCAGAATTATAAGGTTCTATGTTATAATTTTGTCGGTTTCGGACTTATATGTACAACTTAGAACTTTTGTCAACATCACTATTCAGTCTACTGACAGCTTCAAAAAAGGAATCATACGATTGTTCTTCTTGTACCGTGTTATTCTGCCACCAAAAAAAACATGTTAAATGCTCATTTTTACGCTTTATCTCAAAACTGCTTCTGTGTAACATAGAACCTTGTAATTCTGAGGCAGCGAAATGTAAATGATGAAGACTTTCAATTTATGACAGATGATGAAAATGTGGAAAATTTGTTGCAAACTGGTGATGAGGGAAGCGAACATGAAACTGAACTACTAGAAGGAGAAGAAGACAACAAAAGATACAGGACCATCACACGCATAAACCGTGCAAACTCTCAAATGATCGGTTACCCGAATTTTCAATTATCCGGATCACAATTGGCGGCAATTAGTTGAGATAATCGACGTTCTATTGTATAATGAAAGCAAATTGCAACCTCTATTACGAGCCGCCACTGATACGCGACGGCCCATCTAGTTATCAGTGGCAACACATGACCATTTCTCAGTAATTAATATGCTACTGTGTGTACCTGCGTTTATCAATTTCCTTACAAACCATGCAGAAATCCGAGTGCAATGCAGATTTATCCCGCCTGAAGTATTGTGTGTTATTACAATGTACATATAATTAAATTTAGGTATTACATAGCATGTATCTATCGTACCGCAAAGCACATGCATACATACATACAGTGCATAAAATTTGCACCATATGAGAAAACATTTTGTGTTTGCATTTAAGAAATTATTCTGACCGTCAGCTGTTTGGGCATGTCTTTAAGCTAAAGTAGCGCCCATCAAACCTAGTAAGTACAAAATTGATAATATACGAGTAGCATACGAAAATTTGAAATCCATCCAGGAGTAAACTACCTTTATTTTCAACCCTAGATAAAAATATTATAAAAAAAATTATTCTTTTGTAAAAGATTAGCTCCAATATGAAGTTTCAGTGTAGTATGGTGAAAAAATGGTTCTTGACATTTTGTTAAATTACCCTCGTACCACAATTCGAATGAAATCGCTCATCATCAAAATCGTATTTTGTGGACTCTTCTCCAAGAAAAATATCGTTATTGTTCAAAACGATGTAAATGGACAACCAATAACTTGATTATAAAAAAGCTTAGCAAGAAATAAACGAATTTTGGTGCAAACTTTATTTTATGTTCAAGAATAATACAGAAAGTAAATGATTATGGTAAACCTCATAGAAAGCACACTTTTTTGAGGCGATACTTTTGTAATAACACTTGAAAAACATGCACAATTATGTTCCTTAAAAGTACAGTAACATTTAATTGAAATATTTTAAAATGTAATTTAAATCGTTGTGTGGGGATATTTAAAGAAAAAGTTTTTATACTTATAAATTTTCACAAAAGTGGTCATTTAGAAGAAGCTATTCGTCAATCGTGGATGAAATTTCCCCACAGTTTCTTATTAATGTCGAGAAATAAATGTTCAGAAGAACTATTATCCAATTATATATCCAAAACGAACCAAAACAGACAGAGACGTAGAATAAACATTATTGACGAAGAGTTGCTTTAAAATGGACTTGTTGCTTGTTGCTTTAATAATATTTGTATGTATTTGTATAGAATAATATTGTTTATTTATTTGTTACTTTTACTGTTTCTTCTACTTCCAGTCGTGGGGTTTTCATAATACAAATAGTTAATGTAATTTTACTTTTCTTTCTCCATTTTTTGTTTGTTTCATTATTTGATGTGTATTTGTAAGTTTCATGTGATATTTTGCAACATTAAAAGTTTTGCTCTTCATTGATATCCTGCTGTCGTATTGCTTTGTAAAATTAAAATTATTTCCACCTTATTGCAGTTATATATTTGAAAAACATTGATTAAAAATTCTAAAGCGCTTTCTAAATTTTTGCATTATTCTTGAACATAAAATAAAGTTTGCACCAAAAATTCGTTTGTTTCTTGCTGACCTTTTTATAATTGAGTTATTTGTTGTCCACATACATTGTTTTGAACAATAACAATATTTTTATTGGAGAAGAGTCTCCAGAAAATACGACTTTAATGATGAACGATTTCGTTTGAATTGTGGTTCGAGGGTAAGTTGAAAAAATGTCAGGAACCGCAAATACTGCACTGAAACTTCATATTGCAGTTAATCTTTTACAAAGGAATAACTTTTGTTTATAATATTTTTCTCTAGGTTTGAAAATAAATGTAAGTAGTTTACTCTTGGGTCGATTTCAAATTTTCGTATGCTACTCATATACTCTATGAACTTTTTAGTAGGTTTGATGGGCGCTATTTTAGTTTAAATACATGCCCAAATAATTGACGGCCAAAAGAATTTCTTAACACACTGCAATCCAAAAATCACGGTTCTGGGTTGTACTGACTGTTTTATATCGCGAATCAAAGTGCTTGTGCCGTCTGAGAGACGTAGGGGTAGTGTGTATGTGATATTTAATGGATATGGAGTACCTCCAAAAAAGTGAAACTAGATGAGCCCCGATATAAGGAACAGCTTTTAAAATGGTATAAGAAAGAAGATAATGACAGTAGTGACATTGATAAGGACTATGATGAAAGAGGTGACATACATAGCAACCACGAGACTGATTCAGAAATTGAAGGCAAGTAATTCTTCGTAAACTATTGAAAGTACATTGTTATTTTTTATATTTCAGAAAACACTAGTCTTGTTGGGTAATGCAAATATGACGTTATTTATACACTACTTCCGTATTTTTTTATACAGCATCATTGAAAAACGTTTATTTTCTACAAAGTGACTTGATTCTAGTTTAGAAATAGTTTATTAATTTTATTGAATTCCTTCCTAAAAAAAATCAGGATAATCCTATTACCTTAAAAAAAGACATCAGACAGACGGGGGGATTAGTGTCTACGCGATAGATTTCACGTGTTAATAATTAATGATTAAATGCAAACACAAATTTTTTGCCCATATGGTGCAAACTTTATGGATGGCACTGTATATACATTCCTCGATATTTTGTAATTATTGGCAACAATTTATAATGTGATAATATTATCCCGTCTCGTATCTGGCTAATTACGTTTTTATCCGCGAGGTTATGGTATGTTTTACAAGCGAAAAATACACGGACAATAAACATAACAGCTCTTATATAATTATCATTAGCTTTAAATACGGTGCACCGTAAAAACTGTACGTCTGTTCCTCGGTGATATTCTTGGAATAAGAGGCAGTAGCCTCTGGGACACTGCTTAATGACTGTATCCAGCTGACCCGCAGCGTAACTAATACGCTGTAGGAATTTTAGAATTACGTTTCATTTATTTTAACGTTTGCAAACAGAACCTTCCTTATTTATTTAGACAATGTGTACGGCAAGTCAACCGCCTGCATTCTTGTACTGACACGTTGTTTAATGAATCTGAATCATTTCTTAGTGTAGAACGGCAACTAAATAATAACTACATACATACAGTACGCGTTACCCTAATGCGTACATAGCAGAACGAGGGGGAATTGATAACTTCTGATTGTTAACTTCTTTTTGAGTGGACGGCACTACCGCCTAAACACAAGGTGGGAACCAATTGCGATCCAATCGCTAGCGCAGGCGTATGGTAGGCATTCGGTTTGTCGATGGAGATGCATTGATTGTGAAATAGAATTTTATTATTTTATTCACTTGGCGGATATCTTGCTTTCGAGTTCGCTTCATTTGGGTACATGGCTTCGGGCTGACGTGAATAATACCGACAACATGTTTGACCCACTATAGGAGTCGGAACACCTTCTGTTTTTAGAAGCAGGTCCGGCTCGGAATCGTTTCCGAAATTCCACACCCCAAAAACCAACGCCATGTCGAAATTTGAATTCACAAGATTTTGGTTGCAATTTCAGAGACCTACAGGATGGACTGAGAAGGACGCTACTGAGTAAAAACCCCATCGTGGCACACTTAAGATCCTCCCAACAAATTCTGAGCGTTTGGTCGCTGTCCCATCCCTTAAACTCTTTTCCAGACCTCGTGAGTCACTCCTCTGCATTTACACTGGGTTTTGCATGGTTTGATCTCTCTTGGGCGTTTACATTGATCTTAATGCTACCAAATAAATTAGTTTGATGTGGCATAATTCGCATTCACCGTTTGACAACTGAAGAACCCCTCAAGGCTTTTACTTCACCAACTCTCCTCCACCCACCCCCTGCTTCTGTCCATGTTGGAGGTTGCGTGAGGTGTCACTTTGTCTCGAATGTCATGGCATTACTTGAAGGCGCTGGAAGTTGACGGGATCAACTGCGGACGGACGATTGAGCGCCAAAAATGAAATTCCTCCTCCAACCCAACCCTTAAAAGTCTTAATTGAGTATCTCAGAAAGTCTTCCTGAAGATGGTCGAACTCTTTTCGGTCCACTCTGAATTGTTTGTCTCCTTCAAATTCTCTTTTGTTTCTTGACTTCATCCAAAACATTTTTAAGTGGGTGAAAATGCCTGAACAAGAGCTTGTTGGGTGGGAGTAAACTACCTTTGCTCTTGTGCGAATAGACAAGCGCATAATCAAAATCTAGTGAATTTAAATGTCGACATGGGGTTAATTTATGGGGTATGGAAGGCGGACCATTGAAGCCACAATATAGCAACTTCGGGATAGGGATTGAAATCCGGCACCAATTTCAATCCGGTCGGATCCGGGCGGATTTCCGTCGATCCGGGCGGATCCGGTCGTATTGGCATCAAACCATTTTGCTTTTTCATTCCAAAATCAACTGTATAAAAGATGATCAAGTGAATATATTACAGAGTATATAAAAAAAAATGTTTATTTCTTATGACATCAACTTTATTTACACTGTTATAATTAATCATAAACATTTACGTATGAATCAGCAATAAAAATTTCGTAGATATAGTGTAACTAGTTAAATTGTAATTGTTATATTCGTTTAGTAATAATTAGATAATGACGGGCGATTAAGTTCAGTTTCACTTACTAGATTTCACAAATAACATCAATGATATCTTGTAATGTAACTTACATTACATTATAAATCCATAAAAAAATGGCGTCAAATCTGGCTATGAACGAGAGAGATGGAAATAGCGGTTACGTTGAAGCTCAAAATGAAACTTTGTCTTTTGACAAGTAGTTGTCAGAATTGTAAAATAAATAATGACTCTCACATAATGTAACAGCCTTGACAATTCAATAAGGTTATAAGATTAAAAATAGAAATACGTATTTTTTTGCTCGTCCAACTTTGTTGACTTTTTTTTATGGCTCGTTATAAGTAGCCTGTATTAAATAAACTAAAATCAAGCTTATCAACTGAGATCATAATAATTAGGTAATTTAGGCACGTCAGTCAGTTTCATTCTTATAATTATGACAGTCACCAAAAATCAGTTTAATCAATGGCTCAATTGTCCGCCGGATTGGGATCCGCCGGATTACCGGATCCGGTTTTCCGGATTGCAATCCCTACTTCGGGGCGGTAAAACCAAACACATAGGCTACGTAAATTTAAAATCCGCAAGTCTCTAGCTTTTTTTGTGCTTCCTTTTTTTCATAAATTTAGTGTCGTAGGTGTTTTTGCTATTACAGCCTGGTTGTTACGTTAGTAATCACCCTCTAAAATGTGAAGTAGGTCCATGCTCCATTAAGAAAATACGAGAACTTAAAACTTCACCAACCGCTACTGCCCTATCCAACCCAAATAACATTAAATATGGTATCAGAAGCGCTCAACTTACGTCATGTGAACATGAGAGATATTACTGACCTTCCATTAATTTTACTAGCATTGTCCTATAAACACTTTAAAAATACTTACACAAATATATAAATTGTTTAAGGGATTATACCACCCAGCAATTTTTTTTTCCATTTTTTTTTAATTTCCTTTCTAAATGTATAAACAATATAAGAATGATATAAAAAAAATAATTTTGGGGGGGGTTTTTAAAAAAAAATTACAGCTTATTTTTCGAGCACGTTTCAGTGGTCCAGAACACAGTGGTCCTGTATTATTACAGTTCTATTGGTAGTTTTCGTCGGTACAATGCATTATACTTTCTCGAAATATACATAGATGACGTTATTCAATATTAGGGAAGCTAATAGGACGCTACAATAGCCGTACTAGTTATATGATTAAATCCGTTTTCAAACTTTAAACGCATTTTTCTCGAAACTGTGTTTTTCAAATTGGCGTACAACGTTTTCCTATAGACGTTCCTGGCGTACTCAGTTTTTATCCTATAGATTTGAAATTTTAATTGTAGTTTCTTGTATTGATTATCTATCAAAGTACATACGATTTTTGCGATTGATAAATAATTAGATTTGCAATAAAGAATTTAAGGTCGATTTTAAGTTAAGAAAAAAATGAAAAAAAAATTGAAATTGGTCAATTTTCGAATTTTTCAAAAAAAAAATAAAATCTTGGGTACTTCCAAAGAAAAACTAATGTAAATTAAGATTTTTTTTTATTTCTAAGTTGTGTATGAAGACTGCTACAATGTACGCCGATTTCCTCCTCCAGAAAAACACTGTCTCATGTTACCTGGAGCTGCAACGCCATTTTGTAACTTTGATGAAAATGAAAAATACTTCTGTATACATTAATACCCATAGAATCAAGTGTCAAATTTTTATTTTGATCCATTTCGATCCAGGTATCGAAAAAAAATCCCAAAGAAAGCTTCATTTTTTAGTGCGTCTGGGTAGTATAACCTCCTAATTATCTTCAGATGACATGGCGACTGTAGCTGACGAGGTCACACCCAATACTCTAGAATTTCAGTAGTCACAGAAAATACAACCTCTTCTTTTTTAATGCCATTGTTGAAAATATATGCGTATAAATGTGTAACGTTTTATTCCCACAAGTTTTTAATGGAATGATTAACCATAACATAGAAACCCGTACACAATTTTATGAATGAAAATGAATTAAACCATGTTGTAATTGTTTCCTTCTTCAGATCACCTCCGGAAGAAACAAAGAACCCAGTTGCGTCACCTCCGTTCATACCACGTTTACGATACATGTTAAACAAATGATTAACACTGATTTGTTTAATGGAGAGAATCATCTTAGACGTTTACGTTTTACGTTGCGGACAAGAAATATGCCACAGCCAACTTTAAATCGTACCCACTGTCTTGATCATAAAACAACATGTTACTAGCAACAGTAGCAACCCACCTTGTACTGTAGCGTTAATTTGTCTTTATTGTTATTCGGTATAAATAGCAGATGTAACAATAACCAGTGGGCAATAGTCGTATTTCGTTTAATTATCAGCCAATTGCTAAAGTAGACGGATTGTTTTGTAGGCGGGCCAAGTTTATACACGACCAAATTTTCAATCGATAATTATTTATTGGCAGTTAGAACAGAAATGTAAGCGCTGATGCTGCTAAATTGAATTCGATCATTTGGTACGAGGTGTGGCTGTTAAATAACCGAAATCCTGTCATAACACTTTTTATTCGTTCCCAATTACAGTAGCAATTTTTTCGCCTTCAATTTACTCCCTATCCTACACTACTCCATGTGACTTTTCCATTGTTGAAAGCAGTGCTGGAAGTCCGCTTCTGTCAGCTGGTTCAAAACCTCCGTCGCTTTTGCTTTTACCGCGTTCACACTTTCGAATTTTCTCCCCTTCAGTGTCACCGTGTCTAACAAGTCTGGATCAGTGTCAATGTTGTTTAGAATGTCAGCGCAAACGTTCATTCTTGATTCCTTTTGTTCGGGAGTAAGGAATTTTGAAACAATTTTTGCGCAAACTTTGCGCATGTTGAACGACTTATGCAAAATCTGGCGAACACATTCTTCGATTCCTGTTATTTCAGCAAACCCTCGGATGCTTAGACGATGATCTTTGCGGATTAGTTTACCAAAATGATCAATGTTTTCGTCCGTTTTTGACGTTGAGGCCGTCCGGGGCGCGGATCGTCTTCTGTCGTTTCACGTCCCTCTTTAAACCGTTTAAACCATTCAAAAACTTATGCGCGGGATAAACATTCATTCCCGTACACTTCTTTTAACGTTCTTGTAAAAGGTTTCCCCAGTTTAAAAAAACTTGAGATTAACCCGTTGCTTCATCTGAACATTTAACATTTTTTCGACGCGTCACTGGTGCATAGACTAATTCAAATGACTGCTACAGTCAAACTGAGCGACAGCTAACTCAGGGTGGAAAAAGTACCACCAGACACAGTTCTGTTCAAACTCGTCGGGAGACACTCGTAGCGCACTGGTGGCAGCATCAGTTCGGTTATTTAATAGCCACACCTCGTAGTTGTTTATATAAGTAATGTGTTGAGGAGGACACAAGAAAATAATTAATGACTTCGGTGCCCCCAAACTATTTTTATATTTCGGCGCTTGTGGCGTAATTTAATCGTTAATTGTTCCGTTTTTTTTTTTAATAATTAATCAAGGTGCTGCTCCACTAATTATCATAAATACGAACTTCGCAAACATTAATGGTTAAAGCTTAATTATTATTATTTTCTCGCTTTTTACAACTAACAGTTGTTTCCATTTTTGTGAAGAAAGAATGAAAGAAAGAAACTGAAAGAAGCCAGAAAAAACTAAATGTTGACTCATCAGGATTTTACTATTTCTTCAGCTGTTAACGGGGATTATTTTAGTAATCAGTAATCATTCACAATTTGTCAAAAAAATAAAATGAAGTTAAAATCCACGTTGGTCCTTAAAAAATTTTTTTGTACTAGAACAAACAGCTTCCAAATAATTAGTATAAAGTAAAAATCTTCGGAAGAGTTTTTTTTAGCGAAAATAAAGGTGAGACATTAAGAAAATAAAATTAGTACCTCTAAATATATAACTGGGAGAAGCTCATTGAAAAATTAAAGCTCGACTCAATGTATTACAAGTGTGTCTGGTTGGTGAACACCAAAGTTTGCTTTGCTTTACTTCCCAGCATTATCAGTCTCTCTTTTGACATTTGTTTCGAGGTTTCGCAACTTAAATGCATTATAACTCTGATCATTGGTAATGATCAGAGTTTTAATGCATAAAATCGATTAATAATCCATAAAATCCATTACCGCAATTTGTGGATCGTAAAAAAAAATACTCGCAAAAAATACAGATAGCAGTTGAAATTGCACCAATTATAGTTATATAATAATTTCTCAATCGTGAGGACAACCAACAAGATATAGTTCAAATGTCCCCACTAATTTGGCTTATTGTGGCCCTGCAGTGGTTATAATAATTAATTTAAACAAAAAAGGGGGAGAGGTCACACTTAGAGTAAAATGGAAAAAATTATAATTTGATTAAGGTAAAATACAGTAGGTTCAAATTTATTTCTTTTAAAGTTCATGTTTATTTATCAAATCTAATTGGTTATGGAAAAACGTGCGAAGTGTTAAAAACCTGAAACTCATACGTCTTCAAAAGTGATGTACCCTACCTTCAAAAATACCCTTTATATGATAGTAGCTCTGAATGCAAATACTTGAGATGGGTGTATAGGAACAGAAAGAAACGCATGTTGCACTCTTTATGAACAACTGACTTTGTTCACGTTGTCGAATCAACATTTACTTCGTTAGTCTACGTACAGCCCTGACCTCGTCCCGTGTGACTATTTCCTCTACTCCAAAATGAAGGGCCAGAAGGGCTCATTTTGAAGGTGTTCAGGACATCCAAATGACCGCGGCGTGTGTTATTAAAGAGGTAACTTCGAGTACTTACCAGGACATATCTTAAGGACAACTTTATAATATATATTTTAGTAATTGGTAATTTTAGTAGTTGTCACTCTGAAAAAACTCCTGCTCTTTTTCGTCCCTGCACTTAATTTGTCGCCACGGTTCACTGAACCGTAACATCTGTCTCTGTTTACCAGGGCGACAGTGGCTGAGGGTCGATCAGTGTCCTATTAAGACTATTGTTACATTTTTTAAAAAGCATCCACTCTACTGTTTGTTTCATTTCTAATTAATTTTAAATTATTTAAGTCTATCCTAAGGTTGTTGTAAAAATCATGTTGGGCAACACAAGATTTTTCCGTTTTGATATATTTTAAATGAGCCATGTGTTCTTTAAATCTAATCAAAATAGATCTTTTTGTTTGTCAAATATACTCTTGATCACAATCTTTACAACTTATTTCGTATATTCCAGACTTTTAGTTATTGTCGATTTTATCTTTGGGGTTGCCCAAAAGCGTCTGTAGTTTATTTTTAGAATTATAAACCAAATTTATATTTATATTTTTAAAAACTTTATCTAATCCGCGGGTGAATTTAAGTTAATATGGTAACGAAACAAATTTCGAATTGTCAGTATCTCTATGAGAAGTCGTGGAATTCAACAGGGTTCTCTTAAATGTATGCTTCCGTATTAACGTATCTATTAAATGGACTGAGTAACCGTTATCTTTAGCTCTTAATTCAAATGTTCTCATATTCAAACCTCTTTTTACTAAGGGGGAAACTACAAACGGTGAACTAGAAAATATAAACTTGCAATTTTATGTTGCAAATTTTATGTTGCATTGTATTCTATTTCATATATAAATTTTATGGTAGGGAAACGGTTATTTAATTTAACAACAAAATTATCTAAACTAATTGCTTTTGTATCAGATACCGCTAAGATATCCTCCACCTACCTGAACCAGACTCTAGAGAAATACTCGAATTTATCTTTTGCTTCTGTCTCAAATTTATTCATAAAAAGATCTGCAATGAAATGTGATAAGGAATTACCCATTGCCGTTTCCTCATGTTGTTAAAAGTGTTCACCATTATGCCGAAAAAAATTTTGATTCATATAAATACTAGTAAGCCGAATGTATTCCTTAACAATGTTAACGTCTAAACCGTTTAATTCGAGTAATTCCCTGAGGTAGTCTAAAGTTTATGGGATTGGGACACTTGGAAAACTATGAGTATACATCAAACGAGACCAAAATTTCACCTTCTTGCAACTGGATATTTTTGATATTGTTACTCACTAGATTTTTTTAAGGTTCAAATTTACACGGGTTATAAAGGTTACATTCGTCATACATAAGGATCATAGGGGTTAATCAGATAATAAAGTTAACATAGGCTATAAAGTACCACAAATGTCAGAAATGCCATATGGGCCTCATCTAAATCTCACTATTTAAAAAATATAAATTAATGTTTATAATGGTTTAGATATTTTAGACGAGTAGTTTAATTATGGAAAATTAGATATTATTCCTTGGGCAGCGGTTATCTTTATTGCATTTGCTGTTTGCAAGTAAAGCAATTTTACTATACACCCACAGGCGCCACTTTCTCTTAAAAAAAACACGCGTTTACTAAACCTCTGTTTCTTTCCGTTGACAATCCTACCCGTATTGAGTAATAATTCATTCTTGCGGCGTGACCTTAGACCTTGCTACGCGGAACTTCAAGCTTCAGTTGAGATAATACGGCCGGTAATGGTAATAATGAAGTAGTGCCCCGCTATTCGGCGGTGATTGTAGACTAAAGGGCAGTTGACCACAGAGTAGCCTTTAATTACGGTGTCTGACTTCACTTCTTATTGTCTGCGAACGGTTATTAGATTTTACGTATACAGGGTCAGTCGGCTGAAACCGAACGATTTGTCCGCTGAACGCAGATCCGAATGTTTTTTTACCGTTTCGTTTTTTGGTAGCTTTTTGTCGCTTGTTATTCTATTTATAGACAACCGATTACTGTTGTAGCATGACAACGATAAAATAATAGATATTTATTAGATAACGACTGACAATTGATCACCGACGTACACAATAAATATGTGACATTTACAGTAAACCACAGCGCCATTTACAGTAAGTAAACCACACTTCAATGCTTAGTTATTTTTTTTGGGCCGCTGAATCGAAAACGTCAGTCAGTTTTGACCCATGCTACTCCTAACCTCAAAAATTATCTCAAACCCTCAATTTTGCAATTTAAATAGACAGATTGTAATTTTTTTATCATAAGGTACCATTTAAAGGTCAACAGAAAAAAAAGATCGATGGTTTCACGGCTTGTGTGACACGTTGCTCCATCCTGCTGGAACCAAAGCTCTTCCAAGTCCAAATCGTCCAATCGCGGCCACAAAAAATCAGTTAACATGACTCTGTAACGCATTCTATTTACTGTAACGCTGTTACCATCTTCATTTTGAAAGAAGTACGGACCAATGATGCCACCACTCCAAAACCCACACCAAACATTCACTCTTGAAGGATGCATTGGCTTCTCTATGACTACGTGTAGATTTTCGGAACCCCAAATCCTACAGTTCTGTTTATTAACATGTCCTCCAAGATGAAAATGAGCTTCGTCCTAAAAAAGGTTTTTTGGTTGGAAATCGGCGTCATTTTCAAACCCTTTTAAGGCCCCCCCGGGGGGGCGGTTGCGGGGGGGGTGGGTTTTTTTCTTTCCCCCCTCTTTTTTTTTCCCCCGGGGGGGGGGGGTTTTTTTGGGGGGGTTCTGTGACGAGTTGAGTTTCTTGGGTTTTCACGCACACTTTTGGCAACAGCAGCAATTCTTTCAGCTGTGCGGACCTGACGAATACGTGGATGACTTCTGTTATCCATAAGCATGCCAGTTTCACGAACTTCGAGCTTCATTTAGAACAAAAACTGTTCTCAATTTTCTCACTGTTTCTTCAACACAGCATTCACTTTGAAAATGATTTTTCAATATTTACCAACGTTGTTCAAGCGTAAAACGACTCATTTCTTACACCCAAGGGCGACACCACATATATGTCAAATGTCTTGACATTTGATGTTGATTATATTGATTATATTGATTATATGTCAAATGTATTGACATGTGTCAATGTCGGCAATGTAGAAATTACCCTCAGTTTAGAAGAGAAACCAATAGATGGCCCACCCTATATTCGAATTTACAACCCAATTACAAGTTGCTACGGGTAAGGGGCTATAAGTAAGTTTACAGCTACCATGGCAACTTGTATACATTAGTCATTGAAAATCACCATACTGGATAATTAAAATCTGGATTACTTTATAATTTTTAAATTTATTGTTTGGATTACTGGATAATTAAACGACACATTCTGACAAGTTGTAGCTGTAACGCAACTTTGTCCACTCATTTCTTCAAAACAGTTGACAATTGGTCCAAAGTTCTTCAACTTCCTAGTCGGACACCCTTATTATAAGTTCTGCTGTCATTTTCTTTACGCATAGTGCGTAAAAATAATTCTTTAGCACATTAATCTAAATCTCTGAAAAAAAAAAACATAAAAGTCGCCCCTCATAATAAATAATACTTGGTCTAGCCTCATACAAATAATGTGTCTCTTGGCAGTTTCTTTCTGAAATCATTTTAAAAGCATTGCAATTCAATGCAAGCATTATAATTCAACATCTGGCTCATTGAACTCATAGATGTTATTATAATTTATTGTAATGTAGGTGTATAACGCTTAGTATCCTGGCACCTCCTACTAATTGGGTGTAACTATTTGGATCTTGATATACACATTATTTGGTTTTGCAATGCTTGAATTGTAAATGTCGCATACCAGGCGTCAGTTAAAGATTAGTAGATACCTACACCAAATGACGAGAATAAACTTTCTAGCTAAAATATATATCTTCTAAAGACAAAATAACAATAATTTCATTCCAGATCGCCCTAATATTGTTGACAGAAATCTATGTTTACTGTAAAATATTTCATCATTGTATTAGCCATTTATTGTAGCAAAATATTTTGAAATCAAATAGTTCGATGGTACCTCGACAATAATAATAATCACAAATGGCATTAACAACAAAATATGCGATCGACAGTTACGCCTGATGGTTATTCTGATTTGTATTGTTTAAATGGCATTTTCAGCAAGTCTGACATTTAAAGTATTTTACATTTTATACATTAAATTTGTAGAAATTATATGTATACCTACTTATCTTGGCAATTATATACATAAATTAACAACATGTATATTAAACATATATTATAAAATCGACAAAAATAACATATACTATTTTTTTCATTGTACAGGATGTCCCATAATTATTTTAAAATTAAAAATTAAAGGGTATGTTCTGCAGGTGGTTTTGAAAGGTGTCTTTCATATAAACTTTGTCGATGAGAGCTCTGATTGATCGAAATGATTGAATCGAAACTTATTCACACATACAGGGCAGCCAAAAAATACAATATTTTTTTATCTTAATACCCGAATAAGCGACTAGTCGATTGTTCCTTTTAGTAACAAAAGAAATTTCTTGGAACATGTTGGAGAAAAAAAATATATTTTCTTTGTGCACCCACATGGGGTTGAAACAAGCAACCTCTATTAATTTTTCTGTCACAACCTTTTTGTGGGTTAACACTACAAAAATATACACGATATAACACGCTTTTTTTGAAGACTTTCTTAGCTCTTTCTATTTTTTTCGAACATGCAACGGTGATCAAGGAAAATAATCAACTCAAACTAATCAAATAAAAACGCATAGTAAGCATAAATGTGTCACTGTAATGCTTCTTTTAATTGCACTTTACAACTACGAGGACAAGTCAAATATAAACCGGAATTTCTTTTTCAAGGCCAGACGGAGTATCGGAGGGGGCAGCCTCTTTTCCGTTAATTCCGTCTGGATAGCTAGACACCTCCTGACATGCGACACATCTTCTTTTTTGCATTAAGTTAATCGTAGAACAACGTTTTACGTTTTGAGGTTTGTCAAAGGCTTTTGGCTCGTTATAAAGGTGAAGGAGGAGGGTTATTTAACCGCATAGTCAATTGTGATGAAACATGGATTCACTATTATACACTTTTCCATATCTGTGGGAATTTTAGCGACCCCCTTCTCTATTAGTTCACCCAACCAAACAAAAAAAAAATAATACACAATAATCCTAAAAAGCGAGTATGGATTGGTCAGTGAAGGCGAAAACAATGTTGTCTGCAGAAAAAGTGCTTTCGACTAATTTTTTGGGATAGGAAAGGTATTCTTTTCGTTGACTTTCTCCACGAACACTGAACAATCAGTAAAGAAAGTTATTGTTAACTTTTGGATAGGACAAAAGCTGCCTAACACCCTAAAAGACGTCGTTCTCCATGACAATGCCAGACCACACACTGCAGCCATAACTCAGGTTAAGCTGGAGGAAACAACTGGCTGCTGGCACAACCTGTGGGAAAAATGTGTTTCGGTTGAAGGAGAATAAATATGGAAAAATAATATGTTTTTAAATATTATCTCTTAATAAAAATTTTGGAAAATTCTTGTTTATATTTAACTTGCCCTCGTATTTAGAGTATTTAGAATTTGTCTAATGTTAGTGAGTAAATTAATTTGTAGCTCAATTTATTTTTCTGTGCTGTTGCAATAGTTTATAAGAAAATGAATACGCGCTTAGTAATCATGAATACGTCGACCCGCGGACATCTCTTTGTATTTGTATATATATAAAAAAAAGTCTCCCTATACAATATTTGAGCGCCCTGCGCAGTTTTTAGCACGTTATATATTTTCAACGGTACAGAAAAATAAAATGAACTACAGAGAACCGACTTACTAACTTACATTGGACAAATGCTAAATATGTAGTATATAAAGTGCAACTAAAAGAACAACAATGCATTCAAAAGATAACTTTGATGCAAATAAATCGTTTTCTTCAGGTTTGCTTAAACTCGAATTATCCAGAAATAAATCAGTTTAAAAAAATTGGAAAACCTCAGACTAGATAATTGAAACCTGATGCATGTGTAATAATTATTACAAAATAAACTACTTTTGCTTTGACTCTTTTGAAATTTGTATAGGGTCATAATCAAATCCCATCCTGAATTTTCACAAAATGGTCATAAGTAGGTTTAAAAGGACTTTTTGAGAACCGATAAGACCTTAATCTTTTAAGGTTGCTTCAATTTTAGAGCAGAAAAACCAGACGTGAAGCATCATCCTACAAATAATATATTTTGGCCATTTAAGAAAAATTGGAAAGGTTTATAACAAGGCAGCGAATAAATATCAAACTTTTTTATTGTTAAGGGTATTAATTATAACATTATAAAATGAGAAAATCCATTGAAAGTCGTTCCCAGAACAATAATATCGGCGTCCCAATGTAATAAGGAAAACTGTCGAATCCACGGTTTTACCACGATTTCAGTCGAACGGATAAAGGTTTTGGCAAATTCTAAAAATATTTCTTCTTTTTTAGGCTTCCCTCTATTGATTATACCTAACAAATTAAAAACAAAAATGAAATTAACAAAATGGCGTTCAGAAAACAAAAAAATTTGGAAAAATTCAAGTTAATCGTTATTATAAAATTGTAGCAATATTTTTTTCAATCTGATTTTAGGTATAATTTATGCGTCATAGTGTTTTACAACTCCTGTATAAATTTCAAGTTGATATATTTCGCGGTTCTCGAGATATCGTGGTAAAATCATCAAAAAAATGTAGTGTCGAAAAAATCGCATTCAAAGTTTCGGTACAATATTTGTGTTAGAACAATTGTACGGAAACAGAAACGTTTCGACTTTATTATGAGGTCGTCTTTAGTGTGTCGTTACAAATTAAAACCTAATTCTACTCTCGATATGCATAGAGAATCCTAGAAATTAGGATAATGCTCAGACCGTTCGGTCTGGACCGACCGCGCGAATATCTGCATTCGGCCGGCCGCGCGCCACACTACGTTTACGCTCTCTTGACATCAATTTTGGGAATTTTTCAAAAAAACAAACGGGAAGGTATTCCTAAAGGATCACATTATCGGAATATGCAAAAAACCGAAAATCGATTTTTTCGAAATTTCAACCCTCCCTAGTCCCAAAGTTTAGCACCACGAAACTCTAAGAAATATATAAAAAAAAAACATATCACACGTATACACATATTCGTATGCTTTCTCAATTTGAAAACGCATTAATTATGTTATTAAACGCATCATTTATTTTGATAATTAGTATTTAACAACTATTATGTCATTTTATAATATGCGTTTATTTACTATAAATAATTGATAAATTGATTGCATCGGTGACAATTTGATATTTTATATTTCGTGATTAATTTTCCGTGGTAGAGAGCCTTTGCAAACATGACAGTTATGCAATTACGAGAATTTAGGACTTGTTTCTGCTGCATTGCTGATTGTTAATTAATTTTACTAAATCTATTTAATTCAGAAGAGTTTATGTCACAACCAAATTACAAAATATTTTTCGGTACAGACATATGCTGACCCACCAAACAATTTACAAAACAATTGTGTGTATTATAGTCGTTGTGACATCTGACAGGAACGGTTTTTTCTTTGACATATATATTGTGTGTAAATATGTACTGGTTTATTCATTATACCGTGTGTGTAAAGCTGGCATCCGCCAGTTATGAGAAAAAACAAACAGAAGTGAGACGACAGAGAAGAAGCAACCGCATACGCACAAAAGGTAGTGAGAGAATAAAACCGGCCTTCTCACCACCTATGTTAGAATGAGAAGTGTAGCATTTATCCTTTTTCACAACCGGCCGATGTCAGCTTTACCCATACTGTATATTGACCCATGCTTTATCTTTGGAATTTATTATTGAAGATACGAAAAAATATGAATGGACATTTATATGGTTTTTGAAATATTTTTATCAGAAAAACAAATGAATGATGGTTTTTGAAATACGACATAATATATGTGTTTTTTTTTAAAAGGAACACCCTCTATATTTTTCACATAGTTAAATAGCGTCGTTTTCTTTTTTTTTTCTTAATACATAGTAGGTATATTGTTCTTTGCTGTTTTGAAATGGAGTATCTGTCAGGTTTGTTATTAAGTTAAATATAAAACATACAAATTATGTACTATACATGGTAACCATGTACAATTTCAATCCAACATAAATATTTGGAAATATTTTTTATGAATTTATAATTTATCCACCCATCCACAGGACCATAATAAATAAAAAATGCCTTAGAATGAAGCAAAGGGTACCTTTACAGGCCAGTTATTCGTTTTGACTCACAAATAAATATGTTTAAATAAATGTTTAAATAGTATTGAATGCCCCCACATCAAACTACAACTGAAAATCTAGGCATCTTCTATTTCAGCGGTACATACGCTAAAATTATCACTAGGTACTCTTTTTTTACACTAACTGTTTCTGCAGATTTGTAAATTGTGATTTCTCAACTTAGTAAATTAACGAACATGCAGCTTTTATTATTATGTAATACATTTATTTTGTCGAAAAATCTTTGTCTCATAATATTTTTCATCGTATTAATGATTAATGTATTAATTAATAATACTGAATTAATGATATTCTTTAAGTTCCCCCTAAAAATGTGTCCATTACAATAAGTTAAGACTATTATTTTGTCAGGAAAGAGGTTTTTCCAAATCAAAAATGAGAAACAACGGTGATTCAAAATTATGGGACCAAAAATTAATAATCTAAGAGTAAGTTACAAAAAAATGCAAGTATTTTGTAAAGGTCCGTATTTCAAAATAGGGTTATATTAAGGGTGTGGATGAGTCAGAAACAAGATCAGGTAGTGAGACAACAGGCAAGGGCATGCAATATCAGTTCAAGAGCATTTAATATACTCACTTCTAATGACTGCTGACTGTGTTGGTTCTATATGCATGATGTCTGACTATTCTTTTCATATACTTATTATATTCAACAATATAACATTGTGCAAACTTCAGCTTTTAGAACACACTTACATTGACATTATTTTCGCGTCAAGTGCTGACAAGCTACGTTCTACTCGTAGAACTAGCAGTTTGACCAAATTGTAGTAGATACTTTACCGTTTACTATAAATTTTCAGCCCTTACAAAACTCTTGCGACACGATTTGTTTGCAAACGCGCCGCTGCCAGTTATTCCACTACCTGATCATGCGAGTTGTGGTTGACTCATCTGCACATTAGTTTAGTGGTTGAAAATCACCACATGAGTATTGGAGAGTTGCCTCAAGAGTGTTGGTTCAAGAGTGTTGGCTCAACATATCGACAATGTCAGCTCATGGTATTTTGAGAAATATTTTGGGCATGAAACGCGTCGCTGCGAGACTGGTTCCGAAAAAGCTGAATGTTCTTCAAAAAGAGCATCGGAAGCAGGTTGCTCTTGACATGGTTTCCAGAGCCGATAGTGTACCAACCTTCATGAAACGCATCATAACTGGAGACGAAACCTGGATCTACGAGATCTACGAGTATGACATGCAAACAAGTGGTCAATCATCGGAATGAACCGCGTAAAGTCGGTCGAAAGCGAAGGTGATGCTGACGTTTTTTTTTTATTATAGAGACGTGGTACATTCCGAATTCTTTCCGGGACAGGACAGACGGTTAATAAATAAGGAGTATTATCTTGGCAAACTGCCGGAATTGTGGAAGGAACATTCTTGGATTTTGCACAACGCGCCATCTCACCAAGCTACGATTGTGCCTGAATATAAAGCCAAAAACTCAATAAATACTATCAACCAACCACCGTATTCACCAGATATAGCTCTGTGTTATTTTTTTTATTTCCAAAATAAAAATTGTCACTACGGGATCGCCGCTTTGAAACGATAGAGGCCATCAAACAAAATTCGCTGAAGGAGCTGAAGGCGATACCTTCGGCGGCCTATGAGCGGTGTATGGAGGATTGGGATAAACGTTGGCATAGCTGTATTGCACTCGATGGAGCCTACGTTAAAAGGGACAAAACGAATTTTGATTAATAAGTAATAATGTATGTGTTTTTTTTATAATTTCCCGGTACTGTTTGTACGTAGTAATAAATCGGCCTTTTTTATTATTATTGGACTGTAGAGTCGTTCTTTACAGTAATGAAGCTCTTTCAGATATTGATAGAAAACCTATTGGTTGTTTTTTTTTAGTAAGGTTGGTCAGCATAACAACCAAAGTCGAAAAGACAAAATTATTTTATATTGACATAAACATGGCAAAGAAACATAGAAGAAACTTTTTGTCATATACAAGGTAAGGGCAGGTTTATGGAAAAACTAAGAAAAACACTCGTGGAGATCTGAGCTCAAATTATTATATATTTATATGCGTTCAATACAAGAGCTTTATAACAACTAACTTAACTTGGTGTGTCATCATAAGAACTGACATTTAGAGTATATATTATTCATATCGAATGACAGAGCCTGTTATTGATACATTTTCTTTGCTAGACTAAACAATAAGCGAATACAATTTTTGCTCTCTATAGTTACGACTAAAACCAACACAAGGTTATTAAAAAGTTACAGGTATTATGCCCGACTTTTTTGGCACGCTGTATGTTTGGCGGTACTCACAAATTATAAATATAAAAACCTAATCTAACGCGTTGCGCCAAACCGGATTCAGTAACAGTTCCTCACTAAGAAACAATGTAAACATACGCACATAGATTATGCTCATCCTCACCTTAGGCTAACTGCCAACGTACCATATGCCAGATGGTGCAACTTATATTTTCAATGAAATAAACAGTAAATAAAGTTAAATATCTTTCCGGTAATATGAAGAAAGTGAATATACATTCCAATGAGCCGCAACAGGCATTCCATTGACGTTAATTGCAGTTATAGCGAAACGAACCTAAAGGAGTCTTAATTGTTCCACCAAATGGCCTATAAACTGTAAACTGCGTACTGTGATTTAATGTCCCGTGCATTTTTTAAATAGTAATTGTATATTAATGGAAACAGTTTCTACGGAAGAGTTTTGAACTATAGTACGACCAGAAAATAATGAAATGAGTCATCTGCGTGAATATAAGTCAAAAGAATACAGTCGCGGTGTATGTAATAACACCGGCACACAAACAAAAAAAAGTGGTCATTACTTTTGACCAGACCCATCTATGGTTATGTATTTCAATGCACTGAATCCGAATTTGAAGTCGGTTTAACCCGTACACCCTCAAAATTTTGAGTAAATTGCAAAAAAAAACGCTAAAAATCGCTAAAAATGGCAAAAAAAATGCAGTTATGCAAGCGATAAATTTTTTTACGAACTAGATAAAGTATGTTTATTATGTGTTTCGATGAGCTGAATCCGAATCTGAAGTTGAGTTAGCTTGTCAACCCTCCAAATTTAGAGTAAATTGCAAAAAACCGCTAAAAATCGTAAAATTTATGAAAACGTTATGAAAACGAAACATTTTTTTTTCGAACTAGATCTAGTATGTTTTTTGTGTATTTTGATGCGCTGAATCCAAATCACAATTTGATTTAGCTGGTAGACCCTTCAAAGTTAGAGTAAATTAGTAAATTGCGAATAACCGCTGAAAATTGCTAAGAAATCGTGAAAAATGCAAACGAAAAAAAAAAAGTTAAACTAAATCAAGTATTTTTCTTATGTATTTTGATGCGCTGAATTCAAATCCGAAGTCGGTTTGGCTTGTACACCCTTCAACTTTAAATAAATTGCGAAAAAACGAAAAAATAGCCAAAATCGTAAAAAATAGTCATGAAGTAGTAGATAATATCAAAAAATAGTATTGTTCTAACTCACAGTAATAAACAAACCATGATTCCTTTCAAATTATACTATAACATCAATAGATTGTAATTTAAATTAAAAAAAAAAAACGACCTTCCTTGATTTTACACTGTTCTTCGCTTGTATCGACTACAGTGAAGAATAAGAACGATTTCATCAAGACATAAGTGAAATGGAGAATTGGTATCAAGGAATATGGAATGTCAACATGATGGCCGATTTTTGCTGGACTTTAAAGAGAGAAATAACGAGAGAAAATAGAAAATAAAAAGAGAAACCTACTGCATAGAACATTCTAAAAAAAAAGAGTTCGATACAAGCGAAGAACAGTGTAAAATCAAGGAAGGTCGTTTTTTTTTTAATTCTAATTACAATCTATAGATATTATAGTATAATTTGAAAGGAATCATGGTTTGTTTATTACTGTGAGTAAGAACAATACTATTTTTTGATAATATCTACTACTTCATGACTGTTTTTTACGATTTATTGCTATTTTTAGCATTTTTTCGCAATGTATTTAAAGTTGAAGGGTGTACAAGCCAAACCGACTTCGGATTTGAATTCAGCGAATCAAAATACATAAGAAAAATACTTGATTTAGTTTAAGAAATTTTTTTTCGTTTGCATAATTGCTATTTTTCACGATTTTTTAGCAATTTTCAACGGTTATTCACAATTTACTCTAATTTTGGAGGGTCTATCAGCTAAATCAACTTGTGATTTGGATTCCAGCGCATCAAAATACACAAAAAACATACATGATCTAGTTCGAAAAATTTTTTTCGTTTTCATAACTTCAATTTTCACGATTTTTAGCGATTTTCAGCGGTTTATTGCCATTTGTTCTAAATTTGGAGGGTTGACGAACTATATCAACGTCAGATTCAGATTCAGCGCATCGAAATACATAATAAACATACTTGATCTAGTTTGTAAAAAAATTTCTCGCTTGGATAACTGCATTTTTTTGCTATTTATAGCGATTTTTATCGGTTTTTTGCATTTTACTCAAAATTTTGAGGGTGTACAGGTTAAACTGACCTCAAATTCGGATTCAGCGCATCGAAATACATAACCCTAGATGGGCCTGGTCAAAAGTAATGACCACTTTTCTTTTTTTGTGTATTAGTGTAATCAGTTGACAGTCAAGAATACAGGGCGTCCTATTAATACAGGGACACAGCAAAACACAGCAGAACTGACAAAGATTTTATTTTCAATTTTCTTGAGTAACTTTTTAAAAACCAATATTTGGCATACCAATTCTACATCATATGCCGGCAGTTCATGAAATGTCTAGGCTTTTCATGAAAAGACGGATTTCATTATGTGACTACCACATATACACATCGATTTACTGACATACAGTGCACAAAAAAGTAGCTTTGCCCCTGACCGCCGTAGACAAAATCTGAAATTGTGTTCATTTCTTTTGTAGCTGCAGCCGTACACGCTTTGAGGAATACAGTCTGTATTGCCTGTTTGTGTGTATTTCATATAGTGTGGAACAGCCAAATGGAATAAATTCGTAGCTCCATTATTATCAATTTTTTATAAAATCCTGAGACACGTCAATTTCTAATTCTAAAATTACATCTTGCGACGTAAAAATGTCATCCTTAAATTCAACTCCTTTCAGATGACAGCTACAACACCTAAATTTTCAAATTGGAAGTAGGAGCTTGTGATACTTCATTTAAAAGGTGTTTTCATTCTCTATTCAAAACTGCTAAGATTTTAAATTTTATTGCAGAAATTAACAAGAAAAAAGTTTCTCCAGCGTAGGAAATTCGTTACATTAAAATAAAAACAAATCATTATTAATGCAGCAGATGTTCAAAATGCATACCTCCAGCATCTTGGCAGCATCCTAGACGTAAATGGAAATGCCTACTAACGTTAGTTAACATCTACGAGGTAATCGACCTAATTGCAAGTGTTATTCTTCTTCTTACGTCAGTTAAATCGTCGGGTTTGGTTTTGTAGACCATACTTTTTACATATACCCATAGAAAGAAGTCAAACGGCGTGAGATCAGGTGATCGTGCAGGCCCTTCTACAGAACTTCGTCTCCCTATCCAACGATTTGGAAAGATTGTGTGGAGATATTGCCGGACATTGACCTCGTTATGTGCTGGGTCCGTAACCAATCATCTGCAGAATAGTTATATTATGCATTTCTGTTAGATAAACCATCTCTCTGAATTGAAATACGAAAACTAAAGCAAAAAGTTTAACACTGATAACAGTGATAACTGTTAACTACTGTTACAGTGACAATTAAGTTTCTAGGTAATTTCACTAAAGCTGATGATGGCCAACTTCTTAAATTTCAGGTCTATTTTTTTCCTGCTTGTTCATTTTTGTCGTTCGATTGTCAAGCAAATTGTACGTATTTATTAGTAAAGCCGGCAGATCCGGGCGGCGGGCCATATATCAACGTAAAAAAAGTATCTAAAATATCTCAAAATATAAAGGTACGCGTCAATATCATTGCTTTAAAGTTGTGAATTCAACAACATTGGAATGTAATTTTTTTCTAGCCATAGCGAAAACGTGCATACCTACTGGTAAACGTATGAATATATACACTAAACATATATATTACTTGCAAAAATGTATTTTTATTTCAATAAATAGATATTTTTGTAAAAATATAAACATTTTTGAACTCTGATGATCGCCGATACGTATTTAAATCACTGCAAGCACGAGAGAGCACCATTTTCAATTGTTTATAAGAAATTAATTATTTATAAAAAAAATTACGGTTTTTTGATTTTTTTTGCATCTGATTCTACATATTTCTATGAATACATACTCAAAATTTCATCAAGTTCTATCGTATATTTTCAGAGATATTGCATTTTGAAGAAAAAAGGCGTATTAAAATTAATTTGTTTATAACATCGCCAAAAATGCAAATTTAAAAAAAAATTATATTCAATATTGCATTTTGAAGAAAAAGGCGTATTAAAATTAATTTGTTTATAACATCGCCAAAAATGCAAATTTAAAAAAAATAAAAATTTTGAGTATTCCCGGCATATACACCTAGAAGATAGCGTAGAAAATGGATTGAAAATCGACACTTTATTTTTAGTGTCCGATTTCGCATATTTTGACTCATAATATAATTACTTCTAATGACTGCTAACTTGTTGGTTCTATATGCATGATGTCTGACTCTTCTTTTCATATACTTATTATATTCAACAATATAACGTTGGGCAGACTTCAGCTTTTTATAAAACACTTATATTTACATTATTTATAAGCTACGTTCCAGAACTATGCTGTTTGACAACATTGTAGCAAATTTATATGCAATATGCCGTTTACTACTAATTTTCAGCCCTTACAAAACACTTGAGACATGTTTTGTTTTACTACATAGTACACACGCGCCGCCGCCGCGTTGTCCCACCATCTGATCATGCGAGTTGTTGCTGACTCATCTACACCGTTAATATAACACTATATTGAAACATAGGTCTTTACAACAAACTTGAAATTTTTTGTCACAAACTCTTGGGCTATAATAACAGGCACTCAGTACATAACGTATGTCCTAAAAGTTTTGGCACAAAATTCATGAACTTAAATCTTAACAATAATGAAAAATATCAAGTCGCCTTTGGTAACAAAAGATTGTTTACTTTGTTGACTGTCAGTCGAGGGTTATTTATTTTGAAGTTTATGCTTTTAAATGTCGTATAAATTAGAAATAAGAAAAAGTATCTATAACTTAGTTGGGCGGGTACCCAAAGCTGAAATATTTCGAATATTCGAGAATGAAAATATTTCTCGCAGAACCATTTATCGAACAATAGCGGAGTGCGAGCAGGGAATACCTAGTTCGAACCTTCCAAAAAGTGGAAGACCACGATTATTTACTGCACAGAGGGAAGAGCGGTTGGTAAGAAGAGCAAGAAACCAAGTTGGGATGTCATCAAGGAGACTGGCTCGTCAATATGACACTTCTTAAGAGTACGGTATCGTTGACATTGAAGAGGAACGGTCTGAAATATAGAAAAAGACGTAAGTGCCCCAAATACACTCAAGGGCAGCTTCTACGTATACCAAGATGCTGCCTTCAACTGAGACGGGTCTACTTTGCCGATGGCAAAAGCATTATTTTAGACGACGAAAAGTATTTCACTTTGGCTAACTCCGAAATGAAAGGAAATGATGGGTTTTATACAAATAACCTAGAGGAATGCCCTGACAATGTAAAGTTTAAGACTAAAGCAAAATTTGCCGATGGAAATCCTTGTCTAGTGCGCAATTTCTATCAGGGGCATATCCCGACCTTTTGTGGGAAGAGTGAGAGGCGAAGCTTTGAACAGTCAGGGGTATATTGAGAACTGTCTTTCCAAATTGCTCCAGTTTGTCCAAGAACATCATGCTGAGGATGATATCATGTTTTGGCCAGACTTAGCATCGTGTCATTACTCTAGAGATACCCAAAACTGGCTTCGTCAACACCGCATACCTTTTGTTCCTAAAAACGCTAATCCTCCTAACTTGCCTCAGGCTCGCCCAATAGAGGATTTTTGGGCTTTATTGTCGCGGAAAGTTTATGACAGAGGCTGAGAAGCCCAAAACGGACAGCAACTAAGACATCGAATTTTTGAAAAATTGAGAGAAATTGACTTGAATTCCGTCCAGGGCCTCATGAGAGACATCCGAAGAAAGTTGCGTCTGGTAGAGGAGTATGGGCCGCTTCACATAATTTGATAGTATAGTTTAGTTAAGCATTAAGATGTAGTTTATGATAAATAATTGATGTTTCAATAAATCTGTTCATTAAAAAAAAACTGCTATAAATATTTTGTGCCAGAACTTTTAGGACATACGTTACTAAATAAATCGACCGTTTTTATTATTATTATTTGACCCTAGAGTCGTCCTTAACAGTATTGAAGCTCTTTCAGATATTGAGGGAAAACCTGCGGGGTTGTCTTTTAAAAAATTAAGTCGGTATCCATAATAATCAAACCCGAAAAGACTATTTTAGGCAATATCTCTCAATTCATTACATTTGGTCAACTGGTTAACACACCATTGTGTGTTAACCAGTTGACCAAAACCACTTAGATTACTTCTCCTGACCGCATTCTGAAAAAGGAGTGAACTCGTTGGGGTATATGTGCAACAGACACATTAATAAGGCACCTTTATTTTGTAGCCAATAAACATACAACCCTCTGATGAAGTTCTAATGTAAACTGTGAAAACGAAGAGATAGAGTTGTGGCACAATGTGTGTATTTTCATATACCCACTTGCAAATTTAAAACACCGTGGTGAAGCAAGAGCTTAATACTTACAAAGTATTTGACGCAAATATTTGATCTTTATATTTATTTAACAGCGAATGCCATGTTTTTTTCTATAACAAGTACTGGCGAAGAATCAACACAAGAGCGTAATATGTACCTGCTACCTGATGGTGTTCGTCTAAAGAAATGATTAAATATTGCAATTTTACGGTCGTTTTCGTAATGAATGAATAGCAAACATTCGCGTTTTGAATACAAAAGAGGTATCATTAGAAATGTTCAGTTTGTCCATGTCGTCAAACGTAGTTCAAGGGTGGTGCAGTTTCATACAGCACTAGTTTGCAGTGAGAGGAAACTATCAGTTTTCCTCTCGTGAACCGTGAACCAACAGTAACTTTGCCCTTGTCCGCGATAGATTATACCCATTTCTTTTGTAGCTGCAACCGTAAACGCTTCGAGTTAGTATAGTCTGTTATTATTTGTTTGTGGGCATCTCTTGTACAGTGTCCGCCATTAAGTTGGAACCATATGGGAATTTTTTTTAATATTTGAGTTTGATGAAAACTTTTGGTGACAATCACTTTGCTTACAAAATAACTTAAAAAACACAAATTCAACGTTGACAGCTAACCTCTGGCAACTGTAAAATTTGTAATTTTCGAAAGAAATCTTTATAAAACGGCCTATATTGTTAATATTTCGAAAAATGTCAATAATATATTATGTTCCCAAGACATTTTACTCCCTATACGCCGATTTTGAGCGAAACACTTTGATATCCAAAAAACGTTAGGGGAATGTCGTCAGGGTTGGGCCACTGTCTATTTCTCGTATATGACACGTGCTGCCATATGTGTTTATAGCGTGGAATTATTATTCTCGATGACAGAAACTTTTCAGAGCATTGCTTGTCACGGAGATTGTCTGCTAAAAAAGTTTTGTGCCTTCGTCTTGTTTTCGGTAGTCTGAAAAGTTTTGTAATAACTGTGAAAAACGACTTGGACATGTCGCCGCCAAAGTAAGTATATATTTCCATTAACAAGTTAACCATTAACAAGTTCCCAAAGGAAAAATTTTATTCCCCAACTTGTTTGCCTGTAGTGTTCAGCGATTGAAAAAACCGCTTGTCGTCTAGGTTGGGCCACTCGTGTAGTCAGGGTTGGGCAACAGCATTTTTTCCGACAAGTAAAATAACAGTCTTGAGGCAGTTTTTCGCATCGCAGAACTAAAATAATTCATTGCCGCAATAAAGGTACCTAATGCTTAATTAATAAAAAATAAATAATCGTTAATATAATGATAAATATTATAAGATTTTAAGAAAAAAAAAATAAAAAACAAAATAAATCAAACAGAATAAAAATTATAACAGCAAAATAACAAATAACAATAACGAGGTCGGCCACCGAAAAAAACGCAAAAACAACCTCTTCGGATGACAACGTAGATCAAGACTTCTGTATTATTTGTCTTGCACCGATGCCCTTGAAACTGAATCGCAACAATTCCATCGCGTGCATTGAATGTAAGAGAGACGTGCACTTGAAGTGCGAAAACTCTCAAAAAAGTTATTTTATATGCCGAAATTGCGATTCCGATTAATGTTCTCATGAAGATTTCTCATCAAAATTATGTAGACTTGAATGAAAAAAATAACAAGTAACATATTTGTTCATTAAAAATTATTTTAGTACATATTTCGTCGATATTCACTAGTGGCCCAATCTAGACTACTTTTCTTTTTTTTCGTTTTGTCAATAACTTTTTTTTTTATAACGAGCAACAATTCGCCCTAATTAAAAGTTTCTTGTGACTGTCCAAACTTTCAAATAATACGTCAACATTGAGAATATTCGAAGATAAACAAAAAGATACAGGGCAAAGTTAAAAAGTGGCCCAACCCTGACGACATTCGACATATATTATCGTTATATTATATGTTATAAGTTTTTGAATCACTCCCGCAACTAACTGATCTGAAAACATTTAAAACGCTTCCAAGCAGTATAAAGTCTGACATTGCAATGAATACTGTGCTAATAATATTCGGAGGTATCGTTGGTTTTGAAGATTATTGATATTTTTAATAAAAAAGGTACTGTCTGGATTATTTTCCAATTTCCAAAAATCACCCATTGTTTTTCAATTGTTTTTTTATTAAACTTTATTTTGTTAGTAAAAAAATGGTTTTAATTATAATGTGGCTAACTTAACACGAAACTACTACTTAAGAGTCAAGCAAGCATTCAATCAAAGAATAAATTTCCTCGATAACCATTCTTAAAGCACTTACTACCTTAAACGCATGCTTCACAATTCATAAAATTGTACTTTTTTCACATGCGTGTAAAAAATTTGCACACTGGTGCAATATATGACGTTTTGTAAGACAAGTACGTGGTGTAAGACAATTCTCAATTCTTTTAAAATACTTAATTCCATAGGTTCTCATGTATTTTACTGACTTGATTAGTTTCATAGGTTTTAGTGAATATGATACAATACATTAATTTAATTATTCTTTTTTTATTTTAATTTTATTAATCTATCTTTGTTGACTCTGTTTCAGTACAATTTTTTAAACCCATGTTCTGTTCAAAACAGCGGTTAAAATTTGAGCAATTAGATCTATGAGCGCCTAAAAAATATTTTAACCACTAGTGCGGAAATAAAATGGAGATGTTCATTTACGTATACAAAACATTCGGTTCTTCTTTTACTTGTCTCAATGACGCATTCGTCAAAATGGATCGGTTTACACACTTAAATAATAATTACACACTTAAATAATTTTGCTATTTCGGATAATTACGCAGTTACATATATTTGCATGTCATCGACAATACTTACCTTTCTAATTCATTTCGTTGGCGACCAATGTTACCTCTTCCTTATGTCAGTATGGAAAACGAGAGAAATGGCATCTCGCAATACCACACATCAAATTTTATTAAATATTCGAGGTCATTAGCGCAAATCTCAGACATCAGAGAGGTTGGTCACTGAGACATCACATATGGTTGGTAATATGAGGTCATAATTTACCATCGACGGTAATTTTTCAACTGAAACATAAACATTATTTTTATGATTTCAGAATAATGCGAATATTCGTCCTTATTAAAAACACGTTTATTTTGACCACAACAAAATGCGTAAAATACCAGCTTCTTAAACCTAAAAAAGTAGTTAATAATACAAAAATTAATTTACTTCGTTATGTACATATTATTTTTTAAGAATCAATTAAATGAAGCGAGAAAGATATACTCGTTCTTTGTTGCTCCCATGTCAAATGTGACATACCTGGATTTCAGTCTCATATATCTCATCATGCATGCGACGAAGACCGAGCGTGTCGGTGTAATCCATATGCCCTTATTGTGGTTGTCCGACAAAGTCGGCACCTACCAAATGTCCTTCCCAAAAGCACTCTGACGGAGAAACCTGGACATCATTTAGAAACATTTATTTGTTTTCTGATTTTCATCGAATTTTGTATATGCAAGCTATCAAAAACTGTACCAAACTAAAACTTACAGTGATTTTTTTATTAGCAAACTTGAAGAAATCATTTTATCGTTTTTTATACATCATAATCTGAATACACCACTGAAATCAGCATACTCTGGAATGGATGTTACCAAATTTATTCCGGAAATATTCAATTTCATTTTCATACTTCTGTACAACATTTTATTTGAATATCTTATACATGGTATTCAGCACAGATAAACAAATTGTCAAATATTTTTTTTGTTTAGCCATGTACATTCCATACTTAGCTCTATTGACACGATTTTAGTTTGGTAAAATCAATACATAAATAAAACTGTGGCCAAAAATATGATAAAATTCTTTTATTCTCAGGGAGCAAATTTATACGAAATTATGTTGCTACAATGGTGGCTGGTGGAATTTGAAATATTTACATTTTCTTAAGGAGGCATGGGACCCACATCATATTTTAGGGGTTGATTATTAGACCTAAGTAGAAGGATATAAAGGCCAAAAATTACAATGAATTGGATGTTGACAATGGAACTAATTACTATTTTTTTAGTTTAATATGTGAGACATATGTAGAGTTTAATATAGAGATATGGAAACAAATTAAATATTGGGCAAAATTTTTCTGAAATATTTTTTTAAATCCAAGATTTTTAGGACAAATTTGGTACAAGCGCATTTTAGCAGATGCTGATTTTAGTGGTGTGGCACAAATTGTAGTAAAAAAATCAATATTATATTTTCTTGAAATTCAGTCAACAAAAATAATTATAATAGGCGTTGGCTTTTGTAAGTAAAACACTTCTCTATCTGGTAGAACTTGTTGATCTCAAAAAATTGAAAATTCAAATTTGAAAAAATCCCAGTGCACTCCCGAGTGATTATAAGAACTTTTTATTCTCAACAATTTTTTGTAAAAGTGCATTATTTTCCAATAAAAAATTCTTGAATTTTTTCGCAAAAATTTTGCAGTTCAGGCGTCATTTTGAACGCATAAGGGAAAAATCGATCTTTAAACCACGTATACTTAAAGTTCAAACAGATATTCCGAGGTTAGTGAGGTTAACTTTAAATTAAATTCAAAAAAAAAATTAAAAAACGTCTGCGACGCCAGATTATCTTTGGAAATGGCTTGCTCAATATTTGAGTTTTTTTGTTTTTCTCAGAAAATACCTACAAAGTGTTTCTATACTTGTGATTTTTTTGAAACTTTTAAAAGTTATGGCACTTTGAAGCATTTTGTTTTAGTGAGATCACAATAGCTGTATCTTTAATCACGATGAAATTTTTGCAAAAAAAAATTGTTTTTATATTCACTCAGTAATTCTGAAATTGCAGCATATTGCAGAATATTTTACTTACATTTTATAATTTTTATCGTGTACATACTAGTATTTAGAATACTACTCTACATATTTGAGACGTTCTCTCAAATATGTAGAATAAAATTACCAAAAACACTCGTTACTTTCCCATAGGAAAAAATCATGAAGTGAAATTTATGTACAGAACCCATTCAAGAAAGAACAAGCATACTGCTGTTGTGGGTGCAGCGGTGGCGCAATCCACGAGGTAAGTTCGCGCATAGTTTCTTACTTCGCTAACTGTCTGTCGTGCACTAGTTTTAATTCCAAATAGAAATTTTCAACTACATCACGTTTAGAGCCCGACTAACCGCTCGCATAAAATATCTCGACAAGTATGCATGACATTTGTTTAACTCATTGGAGCCAAAATCTGAAAAAAGTGTCTCGTAGTATCTGGCGTTCTATGGTGTGTTTATTGAGGGAAAGGTTGTTCAATTTTTATTGGGTCAGCATCATTTACAACTGACGTGGATGACGCGAAACAGGAGAAATTGTGACGATATTTTATCTTAAGAAACATCTTTACTATAAATAGAGAACAAATGTAATGAAATTCTTTCTTTTCTTCTAAGTTGACATGAAAAAGTAGGCAGTATATTATTATTTTACCTTTGGAACATATTTTATATATTTCCTGTTGCAGTTCTTATTAATTTCAAATTGCTAACGGATATTGTATAATAATTGTTGTCAAAATCATGTTCAAGACTTCTTTATTCTACTATAGTTTGAGCCATATTTCCTTATATCTAGCACGAATTGATTTTTTTTGTGCAATCAATATTGTTTTACCCATACTTATTTCATGAATTCCCAACTTCTAATAGCTGATTATTTTAACTTCATTTGAATTTTTTGTTAGCGCAATATAGTTTTGATCAAAGTTTTAATTAATTATTTCATAAATTGCTGACTGAATGATGATATTTATTTTATCTTTGAAGTCACCCACTTAACAGCTTTCATAATTTGTTATTTGGGGTATCTACAGACATTTTGAAAATTGTATCCCTCGGGGAGGATTTTTATTCGGAAGGAACAACATGTTTTGAATTTAGAATGCCGAATATAATTTGAATTTTGAACTAATAACCTTGCAAACATTACATATTATAAACAAACGTCAGAAGAGAGGTTGGTTCATACTTGATACTTCGCCGAACTACTTTGTATGTTATATATAGGTAATAAACCAAATTTCATAAATTTGTATGTTGTCAAAAGAAATAATGAAACTCATATTTGTATGTATATGAACACTTGAAATACAAATAATTTTAGCAAGGCATTTTGATTAGTATACTCATTTCTACTTATCTTATTCATTTCTAAGGAAAATTCTCTCAATAAGCAGTAAATATTTAAAGTGTAATGAAGATTCTGCCACTAATCTTACGCGTATTCAGCTGGAAAATGCATTTGCACGTTCTTGAAAAGCTAATATCCTGTAAGAAAAAAAAATCTCTAGTGTCAGCGGTAATGCAAATTATATGAATGAATTTCAAATGCATTTCAATACGCATATCACCATGCATTTCAAATACGTATGAATATTTAATGCATATAAATACGTAATAAATAAAACTGAAATTGTTTACGCAAGTAAAAATATTCTATACCTACATTGTTCTGCTACTTTTAATATCGTAGTTTTTTATAATTGAAATATAATAATAGTAATGCTGAGTGTTCCACAATGATATTACCAGTCGATATCTCCGTTATTTGAAGAGATACGAATGTGGACTAAAAAAAATGCAAATGGCACGAAAAACTACGTCTGATCATAGCATAATCTACTCTGAACTAACTTGTGCAAAAAAATACAGCGTATTCCCTTTGAACTAAAACAACTTATGTCGATTTAAATTTGACAAAACGTAACGTAATAAATTTACCACTTGATTGTAGCATTTTCGAATTTATTTTACTTGCGGATAATAAAGCACCAAACATATTACATATCGGTATTCTTACGAACTATCTTTTAGAGACCAAACACGCACTAAAAACTCACCCTGAATACAGTAAGCATATTTTCAAAATAGATTTTTTAAGACACACCTAAAAAAAAAAAAAAAAAAAACAACATTTTATTCCATAGATTTTGAGCCACTGAACTCGAATTTGCTATGAGAAAATTTAAAAAAACGTCGGGAACATTCAAAGTTCAAACGGCTAGTTTTTCACAAAAAATGAGTGCAAATTTTTTTGCAATACACATTGTCTAAAATAATTTTATAAAAAAATCTTACCTATATTTAATTTTTTTGAGATTACTGAATACAAATCGAAAGTCAAATTGACGTTTTAGACAATTGGCAGCTGTCAAATAGCTGTCAACGAGCTATCAAGTTATCATTACAAATAAAGAAAATGGAAAATTCTTTTCAAATTCTCTTTTTGAGATCGCTGAATATAAATCTGATATCAAACTAATGATTCTGACATTTGGCAACTGACAAGCAGGTGTCAACTACCTGTCAAATCATCATTAAAGTATAAAGAAAAATGGGAATTCATGTAAAATTATGATTTTGAGGTTGTTGACTGTAAATCGGATATAAAACTGACGATTCTGACATTTGGCAACTGTCAACTACTTGTCAAATCACCATTAGACGTAAAAATCTGATGGAATTACGTTTTTGATGTTAGTCAAATAAGATCTGATAATAAATTGGAGATTTTATTATTAAATGGTTAATTAACTATCATTACACACATCAATATGTATTATATTTTTATCTATTTAACAAAATCTTTTTTATCTCATAAGTATATCTAATTTTGGCAGCAATTTAAAAATTAATCATGAAAAAAGACATTACTTTATTTTTATGGAGAATACGGAGACAGAATTAATAACAGATTATCGTGGTTGCAGAGATTTGAAAGCTAATTCTTAGACAAAAAAAATGAGATCAACTGGACGTTGTTTTTTTTAAGTCTCAAGTGGTGATTTGACGAGTAGTTGACAGCTGCTAGTAGACAAATGTCAGAGTCGTCAGTTTTATATCATATTTACATTCAACAACCTCAAAGTCATACTTTTACATGAATTTCATTTTTCTTTATATTTCGTGATGATTTGACAGCTAGTTGTCGGCTGTCAAATGTCAGAATCATCAGTTTAATAACATATTTATTTTCAGCGACCTCACGAACAAAATTTTAAATGAATTTCCATTTTTCTTTGTTCGTAATGATGACTTGATAGCTAGTTGACAGTTATTTATTATTTCGAAAGCCAATTGTCGAAAACGTCAATTTTGACTTTTCGATTTGTATCCAGTGGTCTCAAAAATCTTTAAATGTACCGTGTAGATTTTTTTATAAAATTCTTTGAAATAATGTATGGTGCAAAAATATATGCACTCATTTTATTGGGAAAAACTTGTGGTTTGAACTTTGAATAGTGCCGGAAATTCGGTGGCTCAGTGGGTTTTGTAGGTGTGTCTCGGTACGTTTTTTTATCATACTTGCATTACATCGTTTCTAAAATTATGTTCAATTTTACTGCGTCAAACAACTAAACATGTTTGAAACAACCAAACAAAACACAATAACGTTCATAAATGCGAACGTAATTTAAAATAACCGTTTTCCGCATCGTTTGTAAGACAAAAAATCGGACTTTTAATATGTTCTTGAACCAGCTACCAAGATGAATCTTTTTTATCTATCTCATATTTTAAACCTGTTCTTGACTATATTAGAATGAAGCTAACGACTATAGCCGACATACTGACTGACACTCCAAAAGGTTCTATAGCGAATAACAAGCCGCCATAGAATATACAATCAGAGAGACTCAATGGTGTGCTCCTTGAATCCGTTATTACTGTTAAATTTTTAGTGCATCTACATAAATATATTTTTCACCTTGTTTGTTTAAACAGAAAACAGTTTGGATACATTGTAAATTGCAAGGTCTTTCGCATGAATATCTTGAAATCAAAATTATGATTACCGAAATATTTTATTTTCAAGTTTCTATACTGTCGAATATCAGTGGAATCAATTTCGTAGTACCGCTAAGAACTTTATTTTATATAAGAATGCTTTTAATTTTATATAAGGTAAGGTTGGAATAGAACAGTGGATTACTATGATTTTGATGAACTCCAATTTTTATTTTATTCCTCCAAAGAATACGGTGTTTTAGAGTGAGACTTATTATCCTCAATTCGGTACGTCATAACAACCCCCAAAAAAGTCCATTTAGAGCGATTGGGAACGTTTTTTCCATTACTTTTTCTTTTTGACTAAATCAAGTTATACGAGGTGTGTAAATTAAGTAATGAGACCGGCAACGTAGCGCCCGATCTAGCAACACTGCGGAGACGAGACTTGGAAGGGCGGTAGGTTAATTTATATATTGCACCTTCAGTACAAGTATGAACGTGTTAGTCATTTATTTGTTCTTTGTAACTGTTTTCGTAAACCGGTTTCTTCTAATGCGTTTTAAAAATGAGTGACATGAATTTTGAGCAACGGTGTCTATCATTTTGTGCTTCCAGACTTGGACACAGTGCAACGGATAGTTTTGCGAAACGCAACACGCCTACGAAGACAGTATTTTTTTCACAGTTTTTCCGGTGGTTTATTGGCCTTCTCAGGAAGAGAGAATCGATTGAAGATGAACATCGCAAGAGGAAGGCATTCATCTCTGAGAACCGATGAAAATGTCGATAGAATACGTTCAGATCGTGCATTCAGATCATCAGTTGACGACAATAATGATCGGGAAGAGTTAACTTTGAATCACACCACTGTTCATCAGATTTTGACTAACGAATTGGGGATGAGAAAATTTGGGTGTATGCGTACGACCTGAAACCAAGCGCCAAAGCATGGAATGGCATACTTCAAGCTCTCCCAAGATCCAAAAACGCAATAATGAGCAAGTCGAAGATCAAAGTGCATGCTGATTTGCTTTTTTGATAGCCAGGGAATTGTGCACAAGAGTTTATGCCTCCGAGGCCAAACAGTGTGAGACCAAACATCAAGAACAACTGGATGTTGCGTCACGACAACGCGCTTGTCACACAGCTATTCTGAGTTTTATTTCTATTATTTTATATAATCGAGTTTTAGCAAGTAAAAACATTCCTGTGGCATCTCAGTCTCCTCATTCAGCTGACTTGAGTCCTTGTGACTTTTTCTTCCCGAGATTGAAAAATCACCTAAAGGATGTCATTCTGGGACCATATAAAACATTCAAACTTCTGTAACCGACCAGCTGAAGGCTATTCCAATATAGGAGTTCCAGCACTGCTATGAGGAATGGAAGAACCGACTCAGCACTGTGCGGTTTCCCAAGGAAGTTATTTTGAAGGAGACAATACTTGAACTGTAATTATATTCGAATACAAAAATTTTAAAATCAGTTTCGTTACTTAATTTACTCACCTCGTAGTTGACCTCCGAAATCATAACCCGACGGATTTTGTGTCGATATGCGAATTTAGGGTGGTAGTTGAAACCAATCAGACTCCAAAAAATATGCCATATGGATATTTTTGAGTACAAACGCCCTTTTGTCGGGACTTTTATATCAGTTTTTTTTTAGCATTTTTTTTTTAACATGATGTAGAAATGTTCTCCTTTCCTCAAACATTTCTAGTTTTTGATCAGAAGTGGTGGAAGTCGTGTGGAAGAACATTAATATATTTCAACCTAAAAAAAATACCTGTTTTGATGGTAAAAAAATTGACCGGAAGAAAACTGTGGTGAAATATATGTTTTTGCTATGAAATGTTTAGGCTGCTGTAATCGAAGTTCTGTCCAAGGAATATATTTAGAAGAAGATTCTCTTTTCGGTTTTACCATATAAAAAGCTGAAATGTAACAAAATAATGGCTTGGTACCTACTTTTTATTGAAAAAACTCAAGGATTGTTTCTGATCGGATTTAGAAGTAGAACCGAAAGTCGTATTCAAAGAAGAAATTTTGTAATTCACTTAACTACCATGGGCCATTTGTTAGCGTGGTGTTGCCGTTTGTCGTCGAAGAATTTTTGCCAACCTGCCTACTATAGGATACTATTTATTTGGATCTAGCAAATGTCGATGACCAAGAGCGCTGGGCAACTATGACGTAGCAATTTGGTAGCAGAAACGCATATTTCAGCATTCTGTAAACAAAAGGTCATGTACTAGAAAATTTAAAATAAATTTAGTATAACAGTAGGTTATGTTTATAAAATAAAAGGGATTAGCAATTTCCATAATATAAACCTGGACATATACATATACATATACAAGATATTTTACAAATGTCACTTTATTTTAATAGCAGTTTGTGTTTTTTTATAAAATTGATATTTATGATGTAACTAACATCATAAATTGGATTGGATAATTCGATTGGATAATTTTTGTGTTATGTAAAGAAAAGGTGTAGATATGTTTTAATATTTACATTTTATGAATCACAGAAACTTTAACGTTAAATATCTCAAATTACAATTTTTTAACATATCCTATTATTCTAGCACAGCGACTTTGTTTAGTCAAAAAACGCAAATAAAAATGAAAAAACGGTTGAGCTTCAAACGTATTTTGTGATCCCTCTAAATGGGCATTTTGGAAATTGCCAATTATCGAAACAACGTAAATGGGAATTAATAAAGTTTCACCGTTTATTAGATAAATAGGGTGAAAAATAATCTCTGTTACGAGTATCCTTTCTTAAAATAACCCTATATATGTACGTTTTAAACCTTAACAACGGCTGTTAGACCGAACTGTGTAAAGTCGTGGCGAATTACCATGAAATAAAATAAATGTGTTAAAAGTAAGATACCGTACGAAATTCCCCTTCACTGCGATACTTCTGAAGGTTGTTTCCATTCGATAAAAACCCATTGAATTATTAACGTTAAAAATCCCAAACAATATAACGGAAAACGATATTGGGACGTCATCTTCCTGTTGGTTTTCTTCGTTTTGTATCTAACGCTACAAGACGTCCTCCACAATCCAAGCAAATAACCCACGCAACATTACTGTACATAAAATATACCAATTGTGTTGCTGAAAAGAGTTTCGAATAAAACAACTAGGCAGGTATTGGCTATATCGGGCCTCTGCACTGCTTGGGTTATTTCACTTTAGTTTGTGCATTACCATAGAAATATATTTCGTGGTCGTTTGTCATTCCTAACTAGAATTCTGTCTTGAAAGGCGTGTGCATGGGTTTATCGTCTAGGAGCAGTTTGTTTAAGGAATCTATTGTATTTCAGCAACAAACCGACATTCATACCGAGTGATCCAAAAACTAGGGAAACGTCTAAAAATTTGAGAAATTACACATTGAAAAAAATACGGGTCGGCTGTTTTGTTGAATTTTACTAAACTCTGCCAAAGATAACCTCCGATCCCTGTCCAAATGGGGGTGGGGGCAACATTAAAATTTCAAATATAAATCCCCCGTTTTTTTATTGCATTTTTGGATGCCTTGAAATATGAACAGTTATCAATGTGACATTTTTTCAAAAAAAAAACGATATTTAAAAAGCAATAGTCATTTAAAAAGTAGCAGTACTTTTAAATACTGTTTTTAAACAATGTGAGTTAAAAAGAAGAAAGAGTAGGAAGGTCATTAACTCCGGACACAATTCTTTCATTTTAATGAGTTCTCCATTTTTATTTAACATGTCTCAAAATAGGATTTGATGTAATTTTCTATAAGTCATTTTTCTCCTATGTATGCACTAACTCACCTGCAGCATGTAGGAGAGATGACCAAATAGTAACATAAAAGGTGTATAAATTAAGTAATAAGTAAAATAAGTAAAATATTTAAAATAAATAATTCCGTGCTTTTGCGCTTGGTTTCCGGATCGTATTCAATCACCCAAGTCTCACCACCAGTAATGACATGTTCCATAATATTTGGGATCATTTTCAATCGATTCCAAAAAGTCAAGACACCTTTCTCTCGATGTCCTTTTGTTCCTGCGAAAGTTTTGGAACCATTTTCTGCAAATTTTTCTTATCCCCAATTCGTTCGTCAATATTTGATGAACAGTGGTGTGATTCATATTTAACTCTTCCCCGATCATTCTTGTCGTCAACCGACGATCTGAACGAACAAGATCCCGTTTGAATTCTGTCAATATTTTCATCGGTTTTTGAAGATGAGGGTCTTCCACCGCGTGGTTTATCTTCAATCGACTCTCTTCCTTCTGAGAATGTCTTAAACCACCCGAAAAACCTGAGCCTTAAAAAAAACACTGTTTACGCAGACGAGTTTGGCAAAAGTATTTGTTGCGCTGTGTCCAAGTCTGAAACAAAACCTGATAGCACACCGTTGCTCAAAATTACTGTCACTTAATAGAAAACAACGGTTTACGAAAACAGTCACAAGTAACAAACAAATGACTTTAACAAGTTCAAACTTGTACTGTACTGGTGCATTACACGTTAACGTACCGCCTTCCCCAGTCCCGTCCCCGCAGTGTTGCTAGATCGGACACTACGTTGCCAGGTCTCATTACTTAATTTACACACCTCGTATTTCTGAAATTTTTCACATCCATATCTTTATTCAACCGGCTACTCTTAATTTTAGCAGTTACCATGGTAACGAAAAAAATCCTGAAATGTTTGTGCCGTTGGGTAATCTAGGCGAAATTACACTTAACTTTGTTCTGCTAAATGACGACGCGATATTAAACTGACGTTTGATTAGTCTTTTCCGTACGAGAAAAATCAGTACAAATCCGACCCTCCAATTAATATGAAAACTATATATAAAATCAATGAATTTGATGTTTGGAATCACCGACCACTCTCGGACGCAACGGAAAATACAATGTAAAAAATTTTAAAAATCCCGGAAACTCAAATTTTGTACAAAACTAAGCTAGACTAGTGGATTTACCTTTCAAGAGGCCCAAACAACATAAGTAATTCGGTGTATAAACAACGAATTATAAACGATAAATTGCGTAATAAAGGGTTAAATCGCTGAAAACGCTCAACATTACTGCATTTCTATATACACGGTGGAGACTTTAACTGGAATATATTCGCTAGCGGGGTGGTGAATGATTTTTCAAAAAATTCCCGAGACACGTCAACTTTTAAATGTATTTACCTACATTCTGCAAGTAATGTGAAAAATATATCCCTTCAGGGGTGGCTGAAACCACCTCGACATGATTTTTTCAAATGCAACCCTATGGCTTGTGACCCCTCATTCAAGTTGTCTCTTGTGACTCAAGGGAAAATAAAGCACCCCCAAAAGGATCCATATTTTTGCCACATCCACGTTCTTGATCCTGGGTCCGCTAAGAGCAAAAACTAGAAAATTGCTTGAATTGTAAGATTTTCAAAATCAATAATGTCTAAAACAATTTTTTACTATTTTTACTTTGTGCAATGTATAAAAAAATAAACATAAATCAGCCAAGTTTCTAAAAATTCAATAATTTCAAGTGTTCATTTATAAAATCGAGAATGTTACCAGGATTTATGTTATTTTATCTGTTTTCAAAACATCAAAATACATAGGATACACCAATTTTACCGTAAAACTACTAAAAAGCTTATTTGACCTTGAAATGTTCATTTTCACGGTCAAAAAATGTCATCAGATCTTTTTTTTCTATTTTTTCTGTATTCAGCTCATAATTTCCCCTAAAAATATAACAATTTTTTTGTTTTGTTTTGGTTTTCTTTGGTGGTCGATATATCGACCACTCCCATACGGAAAAGGTTAGTATAGACGTAGTATATTTCATTTCTACATGAACATAAATTATAAATAAATGTAACGCCTGTTGCAAACGTAAATAACCCAATTCTAAAAAGAAAAATATATATTTTCTTAAATTAATATGAGTTATATTAAACTACAAATGAAATAAAAAATAGGTAATCTCCCCTAGTGCTTGAAAAGTGAAAATATTGCTTCTATTTGGGCATTTTTTTGTAAAAATCACCACTGAAAGTTTTGTATTCAAGAATAAAATTTTTAAATACCTATGTTTTATAGGTTTATTTGTCATAATCTCGAAATTATATCGATTTTTTAAAGATTGCGGCATATCTCACACATTTACCTTAGTCTAACTACTGCTCTCGCGTTATTCTATGTATTTTCCAACACTGCGTTTCTCTGGTGCAGTTCAAGGAGTGTACACTGTGATTGGACACGTGTAAAACGTTCCTGCACTAACCACCCTCACAAGTACTTTTAAGTACGACCAGACAATTTAACGCTTTTATGCATGGAAATGTAACTATTATGATTTATGCAGTTAATGCAAATTACAGTAGCAATTTTGAAACTTAATTTACGATAAATCAGTAGCCAGCTTAGGTGCGATTAAAAAATATATGTTTTTTAATAAGTCTAGTAAAGTGTTCTAAAGTATAATTGTAGCACGCTGTAGATGATTTATAATTCTAATCACACTTTGATTTAGTTCTAATCAATTTTAATTTGTTTTCAGGTGAGTGACTTGAATCCATCTTTATCAACCTCCATTTGACACATGTGAGTAATTTAAGACTTTAATTATAAGATAATTTCCATTCCATTAGAGAAATTCCTAGTTTTACATCTAGGTTTAGTAATATCTACATAAATATTCATATACTCATATACTCTTATTCTGTACTAATAAGAGTATTAAGTAAGTAATAACCAAAATGTATAAAAAGTATATTATACTGCTGACTTTTTAATAATATGAACAATGACAACCGATAGTTTTTTTTTGATAATATTTATATAGAAACGTTGTAAAAAAAGGTACTGTCTGGATTATTTTCCAATTTTCAAAAAAAAAACACCCGTTGTTTTTCAATTGTTGGTTTACTAAACTTTTATTCTGTTAGTACAAAAATGGTTTTAATTACAATTAGGCTATCTTAATACGAAACTACTAATTAAAAATATACAAACAATAAGTAAATTACTTTACTTAAATTACTTTTCCATGCATTTTCAGTTCGGCGGTTAAATTCCTTATAAATATTTATGCATATTTCTCTTAAAACATTTTCTAAATAATCTACATTTTAAAAAGGCCTCCTATTTTATACTTGTTCCTTTAAATATCTGCAAAAGAAAAAGTCCATTATGTTCAGATCTGGGGAACGCGGTGGCCAAGAAAATTCTGAAAACCTCCCGATCTATTTTCCTCTGAACAAGATGTTTAGAGATTCTCTGACTTCAGCAGTAGAGCGAATTGCCGCTCTGTCCTGTTGCAAAACGAAATGGGATCTTTCACTCAACTGAATTTCATCCATAATTGCTGTAATTTCGTGTTGTAAAAAAGTTCAAATATCCTCTAGCATTTAAATTTTGTCGAAATGAATAAGGTCCAATCAGTCTTCCATTAAAAATACCGCACAGACATTTGTTGTAAAAGAGTACTGGTCTCTACACTATTATAAAATTGGGATTTTCATCAGCCCACCATCGACACTTCTAAGAGGCTACCGTTCCATTGAGGTAAAAAGTAGCTTCGTCCGTACGTACATAATGTGTTTTGAGAAATGTATTTTGTCTGCAATATCACCTTGTATTAGCTCACAAAATTCAAATATTTGGGCAAAGTTTCTTTTAACGTATAAATTTAGGCTTGTAAGGGTGAGAACGGTGTTTCTCTAAAATTCTTCTTACAGTTGTATTTGCTACATTTGTCCTTTGCGCTATTGCAGCTACAGAAGTAACTGTGTGCTCTACAACATCTAGAAAACTTCTTCCTTTTCCACAACTTTCTATGCACAATGCGTTTTTTTGGAATTATTATTCACTGAACAGCTCTTCTTGAATTTATAAACAATTTTGCCGACCGTCGCTTGGGAAATAAATTTTTTAAGGATGTCTGGCATTAAAAATTTCGGCAGTAGCTCTATTTGTACGATCTTCGCCATGAATTAAAATTATTTCAACTTTCTCTGCTGTTATAAGCAGGTTTACAACAAAGCGAAAAATTATTAATATTGTTTGTTATTAATATTGTGATTTATTTATTGTTTGTCATTTTTAAGTAGCAGTTTCGTGTTAAGATAGCCAAATCGTAATTAAAACCAGTAAGGTATATATGTACTACCAAAATAAACTTTAATAAAAAAGAACAGTTGAAAAACAATGGGTGATTTTTTTTGGAAATTGAAAAATAGTCCAGGCAGTACCTTTTTTCGATTAAGAAGATCAATAATCTTCAAAATACCTACGAATATTATTAGCACTGTATACATTGCAGTGGCAGACTTTATACTGCTTTGAAGCGTTTTAAATGTTTTCACATCACTTAGTTACGGAAGTAAATCAAAAATTTCGAAAATATAAAATATTTTGGATATCAAAATGTTTTGCTCAAAATCGGCATATAGGCGTAAAATGTCTTAGTGACATTTTTCGAAATATTAATAATTTAAGCCATTTTCTAAAGATTTTTTTGGAAAATCACAAATCTGACAGTTCCAACATGGTTCCAACTTTATGATAGACACTGTATACTTATGTAGTAAAGATTACTTACTTTTGCTGTGTACTTAGATAAGATTTTTATTTGCGGTTAAAGGTGAAACACTTCTTAAGTTAAACACTTTATTCTAAAAATTAACGCGCTTAGACTTCTGTTCAAATACGTCGAAACGTATGGTTGTTTTAGTAGTTAGCATAACAATTTATCAGTAAATCTCATAAAAGTCTTTAGTTAAAATGCTATAAACTAGACAGACCAAACGCACCTACCGAGTTAAAAAGTTCGTGTTAATTTTGACACGTTTTTATTTACCTTCGAAGTTTGAACGCAAAAATATGGGAAACCTGAAAAATATTATATGTACATGACATAGAAATACAACAGTCCTATGGTTTCAACTGTTTTCTTATTTCATACTATTAAATTTTGCTGTAATTTATGACCTCACTATAAATTCCACCCACTGAAAATCAATATGTAAATACACAACAATTCATTTGCATGCTTAACTGTGTCATGTTTCCAATAACCTATTCCCTATTCTAAATTTCCGTAAAATTATGTGAATTTTATGTGACTAATGTCAGATAAATTCTCCTCGCTTTTTTCAACATTGTTTTACGGGAACCATTCCTCTTTCATATATCCCACAACTCTATTTTGAGCAAAAATATTCAGAAAATATCATACCTAGTCATACCTACTTCTCGGTGTAAACTTTGGGCAACATTTAGCTATTCCTGCTGTTAATAGTACTGAATAACCTATCCCCTTCTCCAGAAGGAATTAGGCTCAAGCGAGGGGAGTAAATTCATCCTCTCCAAAACCATTCTAACAATTTGACAAGTTTGTAATAAGACTGTCTGTTTGTTCTTGTCTTCTGATATTCTTGGCGAATATGATCTTCATCCCTCCCTCCCTCGATACAATAGGGTCGTATGTTTCTACCTTCTCCATTCTCCTAGGCACCTCGGCTCTATTGCTGGGTTCTCATATTGCGAGATCTTCCCTTGTTCAACTTTCTGAATGTTATGCATAAGAGCCACTGCGATGTCTACGATGATCCCTTATCGTTGTTGCTTGTTGATAACTAGCCTATCCCAGTATATTCCTGCTATTTCCTGATTTCACCACTGCTTCACGAGTATATTTGTAGTATAATGAAGCCGTCGCTAAAAGACTATGCTTGCTGGGGTACTTGTTGGTGGACTAGGTCTGCAAACTGATTGTGGCTGCCGAGATATGCTGAGTGTTCTAGGGCAGAACAGTCCTGTTATGTATCCTATAGTTTCGTCTGCAGATCCACATTTCTTGCATACATCTTCGACGTGGTCCCTTAAGATATGCGTTTTATAACACTCAAAGTCCGCATATAGGCGTAAAACTCTACGCCGATTTTGAGTATGATGATAGTGTTATAAAACGCATGTGTTAAGGGGGCCATGTCATTAGAAAAAATACTTTCTTAGTGACATTTTTTCGAAATATTAACAATTTGGGCCATTTTCCCATTTTGGGCCAAGATTTTTTTGGGAAAATCACAAATTTGACAGTCGCCAGATGTTTGATGTCAACTTTGAGTTGGTGAATTTTAAGTTATTTTGAAAGCAGAAGTGAAGTGATTGTCACCAAAAGTTTTCGTCAAACTCTAATATTAAAAAAATCCCATATGGTTCCAACTTTATGGCGGGCGCTGAATATGAAATATTGCATTGATTATCTGTTTTATTTTCTGTCAAACCGTCATTCGGACAAAAAAGTTAAGAGGAATGAACATCGCGTAGAGGCCGGTCGCTTCCCTTTTTGTAGTGTGTAGTGTTTTTTTTTTTTTTTTTTGGGGGAATTAAATGAAAGATATTAAAAATGTCAGCATTGCAAAAACGCATTTGCATTTCATTGTACTTTCATTCATTTTTACACAGCGATCCAAACGGAGCGAGGTGCCACTTAAGAAGAGATCGTTGAAGTCCCGATTCGTGACACGGAAACCGACAAACTTCTAATGGTTCCGGTCCGATAACTGATTATTTTTCTCGACGTCTTAACGCCTCGTTCAACTTAGTTTTCAGATTTTCGAAATTATTTCGAAAATACTCTACAGAATTTCGAGTTGGACATTCAGATTTCAGAAGTCCTGTCTGAGTCCTGTATGAATGGGATGGCTGCCAAAGGTTGTGACCATGTGGTGCGGTGACACATTTTTTTTTATTACTTCTTGAATCGTTTGCTTCGCAATCGTACATAATTTAATAAATAATAAAACTTGAAGTCAAATATGAAGGTGAAGATACATTTTCTAGATAATTCAAGAAATATTTCGTTCATTACAGATAATTACGACCAGAATAAATGAACACCCTTGGTTCTTTTATTAATCACATATATGACCTACGAGAACAGAAATCACGCGGTCGGATCTCGTACTATAAAGGATTGACATTTTTTTATACTAGTCTACAATTTTTCCAGAAACTTGTCAAAGGGCACAGTATCGATGAACAACTGAACGCGTTTTTCAGTTACTTACTGTACGGAATATATCGATGTAGGTCAGATTAGGAAAATTTTAAGGAAATCGACTTATAAGACTGAAATTGCTAGAAATGATAGAAAATTAACAACCTGTGTTAACAATTAACAACATCTTGCATCATGCATCATTGAGAGCCTCGTTTCAGTTTTCTAATTGCATTTTAGAAATGGTAAAATTTCCATTCACTAGCATGTTCCTAGTGTTGGATTTTGTGGAGGTAATTGCCAACAAATGGGATGTGGGAAACTATTTCCCAATTTAGACTATTTCCCACATAGAGAAACGTTTTCTACTTTTGAAAGATATATAGAAGACGCCTTCACAAAACGGGGAAAATGACAATACAAGATCACCGGAGGCATTTTTGCGCTGTTCCTGCAAAAGAGGAGAGCATTATTAGAATTACTTTTTTAAGGTTGACAAGCCGGCAAAAAAATATATATTTAAGGATGAATCACCCTGAATCAACCCTTTAAAATGGTTAAATATACCTCAAGTTTACCACCACTATTTCCTTGAGGGTGTAACTTGGATAGAGTGAGTTGCGTTAAATCATCATGTAAGTTGATCTACACGCCCCTGCTCTGTGTCCGTTTATTTCTAAATCATCCTGTAGATTAATAAACAACATCACTTACACTGCGCGGATCTATTTAAAAGTCAATTTTTGAACTTGATAATGATACAACTCCTCAATTTAATATTTTGTAATAGCGAAGTTAAACGTGTCTACGTCTCGTCCATTGATTTGATGGAGGTCTCTACGAACAGTGTGACGTATTCGGTTTGAGAAATAGGTTAATAATACGTTGAAGCCTAGTACCGTACAGGCATAATAAATCCTTTAGAAAACATTATTGTTTTCAGTCAGAAGTTGCCATAAATAAGGTGTGACCTATTTTACAAAGGCACCCATGTGAACTACGCTGTGGTTAACCTTAATGTTTTTTAACGTCAAGCTTTATAAGTGAAAGAATTTGATACGTCAGTTTACTTGAATGAAATATAATGCTGAATATTTCACTTTTTACCTGATGGCATGGTGTACAACTCAATTCAAATTCTAATTTCGATTCTTTTTAAATCCTACGTTCAATCATGAGCTATACTCATCTGCTAACAGAAAATATTTGGTTTTTTTGACTTCATATAAAGCTGTCAGGAGTTATCCTGCCTATCGCAAGGACACTTTTTTCCAAGGGGTCTCCGAAAATCGTCCCAAAAGCAGTATAAAAATATTTAAACTGAATTTCTTAAAATGACGTTTAAATGTTGTTCTTTTAGATGCTTAAAAGTTTGAATAAATATTTTACGAGGTGTGTAAATTAAGTAATGAGACTGACAATGCACTTCAGTACACGTTTGAACTTTTTAGAGTGTTTTGTTTGTTCCTTATGACTGTTTTCGTAAACCGTTTTTTTTTTCTAGTGCGTTTTAAAAATGAATGACATTAATTTTGAGCAACGGTGTGCTGTCAGGTTTTGCTTCAGACTTGGACACAGCGCAACGGATGCTTTTGCAAAAATTCAACACGCCTACGGAGACAGTGTTTCTTCAAGAGCTCAGTTTTTTTCGGTGGTTTAGCGGAAGGCCTTCATCTTCAAGAACCGATGAAAATGTCGATATAGTACGGGATTTTGTGATCGATGAGGACTTAAATTTGAATCACTTCACTGTTCATCAGATTTTGACTAACAAATTAGGGATCTGCATGCAACAAATTCGAATTGTAGTGTATCATAACTTCCCTTCTTGGATCCGTATAGTAATACATTTTAATTCTCGACGTTAAAAATAACATATATACTGAAGAACAAGAAAATGCAACGCTATGTAAATAGTGTTTTCTTGGATTTATTGTATAGCTATTTGTATATCTCGACGGTAATTGTAAATTTAAAAAAATCTATCCTAATTACAATTTAATGCAAAAAAAAAATAGTTGGCTCACCATGCTTATTCTAACACTCTCTAACTCTTAGAGGCGTAGACTGAATCAGATGATATACTTGTGTATATCATCTGAAAACACATACTTATGTGTTCTTGTGGCAACGTGTCCTAGGCGAGTTGCATGCATGCTTCTAGTTGCATGCATGCATTCGTCTAGAAAAATCTGCGCAAAAATGGTTCCAAAAAACCTTTTGCAGGAACAAAAAGAAATCAGGAGAGAAAGGTGTCTTTTTCGATTGTTTGGAATCGATTCAAAATGATCCCCATTTAATGGAACGTGTCATTACTGATGATGAGACTTGGGTGCTTGAGTACGACCTGGAAACCAAAGCATGGAGTGGCACACTTCAAGCTCTCCAAGACCCAAAAAGCAAGAATGAGCAAGTCGAAGATCAAATGCATGCTGATATGCTTTTTTTGACAGCCAGGGAATTGTCCACAAAGAGTTTATGGCTTCCAGGCCAAACAAAAAATTAATATTTTTACGGAGAGGTTCTTGAAAACCTTCGAAAAACGGTCATGTGTATGAGATCAAACATCAAGTACAACTTGATATTGCATCACGACAAGGCGCCTTGTCGCACAGCCATTTCAGTAAACGAGTTTTTAGCCAGTAAAAACAATCCTGTGGCTCCTCAGCGTCCTTATTCGCCTAACTTGAAGCCTTGTGACTATTTTCTCTTCCCGAGATTGAAAAAATCACCGCATTACATAATTTATACACCTCGTATGTTAAAAAATAGAGAAAATACGCTTTTGTTAACCTTCGAAACCCATGTAACTCCTTAAGACTGTGTTACACCAACGACTGAATGTAAAGACTGAAATACATAAACAATTTTGAATAAAAATTATATTACAATACTTTGAGTATTATGTGTAGTATCGACCGGAAAAGCACCTCAAGCACCATCCACGGCTTTCTAACAATCGCACACTGCCATTCGTTTCTACGGCCGCTTTTAAATACTGCAGTTATAACTCTTCCGAAACGGCTCGCGGAACACCTAGCAGGCCGCGATTTTTTCGGCGCGCGGGTGACTTTGTAGTCCAGGCTCGCGTTTGCGACACATGAATAGGAGCGTGAAGCGGCTTATGACATTTCCGCGAGTGGGCGACCTTCGTCTCGTGCTTGCAGAGCCCTAGGTGTGCGCTGCCGAGGCATTGGAGGAGATACATCGCGCCGGCCTGACCTATGAGGCAATGCCGAGCGCGGCACGTACGCCTGGAATGCGCTGGGAACGCAGCCGAGAACATGCCTGCACCGCGCCGCGTGCTGCTGCTCCTGCCCGGTCCCGTAGACTAGGATAAGGCGCGTGAAGAGTGTGCTGAAAAGCACAAGCGAAGCATCTTCCTAGGAGGCAAAGCTTTACACGATATTCTATCACCATATACAGAATACTATATACCGAAAGGAGAATCCATCCGCTTTCAAGATACATTTCCACTGGAGGAACGTTGAGGAACTTCTTGTTGGCTAAATATTTCTCATTATTGCCAATACACTCGACATCGACATATCCGAACTTTTCCGTTCCGCGAAATTCCACATTTCCGAACTCTCTTCACCTCGGGATAACCGAACTGAACTGAACGCTGGCGCATGCGCAAAGGGTTTTTCTGGCTCATTCTATGTGCTTTTCTTTGTTTTTCGAGGTTTTTATGCAAATGTAATACATACATGTGTACATGTTAATAAAAGAACGGTTATTTAACAAAAAAAAATATTGCCAGGTGCAAAAGAAAGAGTGATGCAGGTAATTATTTTGTAATTCAAAGTAAAGGTTTGTTTTATTGAACATTTTGTTGACGTAACCTATAATAATTTAAAACTGAAATGAAAAATGATGAGAAAATATGTATTTTTAAGAAAACCGTGATACAAAACAAACATAATTGTACTGTTTATTTGCAGAGAAAAGAGCCTGCTAAGAGGCTAACCTTGGAGCAAAAGAAAACTGATAACTCACGCAAAAAGTGGTGTTAAAAATGTTGAACTATGTAAGATGTACAATATTTGTAAATCGTCAGTGACAGAAATTCTTGGAAAAAAAGAAATTTACTTGTCGGAATTTGAAAAAAAAAGACGAAAATTGAGTGGACGGATTGACACCAAAAAGTACACCGGTACTTATGATACGCCATTTGAAAGAAGTGTTTTTCACTGGTTTGTACAAAGAAGAACTTTTGGAGAACCTGTATCAGGTGTGCTGCTGAGGGACGGCGATTTCCTCTTTGCTGAATTTTGTGACAATGAAAATGTTTGATAACAATCGCATTATTGTGTTTACATTTTTTTTTCTCGTTTAAATTTCGCGGTTTTTTGTCGTCAACCAATCAGCGACAAGTTCGGTTGTGTGGATGTACAAGTTCGGAAATATCGTGGGAAAAATTTCGGAAGTATCGTGAGTTCGTATATATGGAGACTATGGTAGTAGTCTTAAAGTCTACGCAAGCTGTCGGGGCTGTCATGTCAACGTTAGCTAAATCAAAAATCGTATCTTGGGAGTCTAGATTAACCCTGTTTAACTCAATAATTTTGAGCACTCTGAGTAGCTGCATTCCGGTTTGGGGATTGCGTTATTTATATGAAATTGAAAGGGTACAAGTTGGATTTTTTTAAAAGACTTCTGTTACTAAATAAAACAACTCCTGATTATATGTTACGCCTCGAAACAGGCTCCATAAAGTTGGAGTATTTTGTCTTTAAACAATGCCTAAATTGGCTCTTAAAAATCTTAAGTATGGATGAAACCCGCTTACCCAAAATTGTATTTATTAAACTCCTAGCTTTACAAAACTCTGCTAACTCCACTTACAACTGGGCTGTACAAATGAAATCAATGTTTGATAAGCTTAATTTTTCCGAGGTCTGGGACAATTTGACTGTCCCAAATTTAAAAAGAAATTTTAGTGCAATTCTGGAAGTGCATAGATCGTATTTACATAGCGAAGATTTATCTATGTTAGCGGCATCAGGGTACTCTAGAATCTACAAATGTGTCACTGTGCGTACAACTCCAGCTAGCTATCTGCTAAATAAGACTCCTATAAAACTAATAAGGTCGTATAGTCAAATTCGCCTTTCCTCGAAGTTACGGTTATCTTTAGCTTATAACGGTTGTTATTACGTCATCAATCAGGATGGAACCTGCACATTGTGCAATTCTCTACAATCTGAGACACTCGAACATATTGTAATGAATTGCAGTCTCTACAGAGTTATTCGACCACCAGAACTTAGTGGCTTACAGAACTTTGATCAGTATATACAAATGGTAGATGACCCGGATTAGTTGAGTTATTGTGAACTTTTTTATTGGAGTTTGGAACTACGGGCATTTGTGTTAAACGAATGAATAAGAATTATATCCTTTTTTTGAGTAAATTTTTCCATCTTTGTGCTCATAATCTTTGTAATCATAATTCATATTCTCATCGACATGTATTAAGTTAACTTTATATATTAAGTGCTATTATCAAACTCATTATTATTATTATTTAATGTATAATACCATTTTTTTTTTAGTTTTTTTTTCTTTGTTTTAGTGGTACAGTTTTGTTTGTAATAACATAACCATCGTACATTTTTAGTTTGTTTATTTAATGAAACTCTTGCTGTTTAATTTTTATATCAATAGAAGCAATAAATAAATAAAAATAAAAATAATAAATAATAACCTAGCACATTCGGTATAAAAATAAAGTTCTTCCAGGTAATCCCGTGGTTGTCGATTTTCACTTAACGTTTCGCTGCTGATCAACATCTTCAGAGGGAAGCTTTTCGTCCTTTCTGAAGAAATTGACCTTTCAAATAGATCCTTTCAAGATAAGTTAAGAGTAAATCCGCCTTCAAGTATTAAATCACTCGACTTCTGTTAATTGTCACGAATAAGTTACATTACGTACATTTTTAATTTTTTACAGGTATCCTCCGTATGCAACGTCATTGTCTAGATTTACTTCTGCATATTCGGTGTTCACGAATCCTTCTCTATAATTCCCTTTGACCTTCTTTTTATAATTCAGAATTGTACCAACGGTTGCAATTCCCTAGCAACAAAAGGAAGATTAAATATTTTCCGTGAAACATGATTTATGATTTTAAGCAATTTTCATGGTAAATTATGACAAATGAGAAAAGTTAAATTCATTGCACTGCAAAACGCGTTAGTTGGTGTTAGCGATTTTCTTGAAAAGTATGTGAATATTTTGTGTTAATAATTATTGTTGTCAACAAATAACATCAAATAGTTTTTAGCTATATTCCATCATGAAGAATGTTTTAACAATTATAGTTTACTGTCATTTGATGAATTAGAAAAAAATCCTTAATAACGAATAAAAACCTAACCATTACCTTAATAATAGTCACCTTGAGCTCGCTGGACAAGCCAGTGGGTCGCTCAGTTTGACTGTAGCAATCATTTGAATTAGTCTACGCACCAGTGACGCGTTGAAAATATGTTAAGTATTCAGATGGAGCAACGGGTTAATATCAAGTTTCTTGTTAAACTTTGGAAAACTTTTACAGAAGTTTATGCGATGTTAAAAAGAAGTGTACGGGAATGAATGTTTATCCCGCACACACAAGTTTTTGAATGGTTTAAACGGCCTTAATGTCAAAAACGGACGGAAAAATTAAAAAAATTGCTAAATTAATTCGCAAAGATTGTCGTCTAAGCATCCGAGGGCTTACTGAAATAACAGGAATCGACAAAGAATGTGTTCGCCAGATTTTGAATGAATCGTTCAATATGCGCAAAGTTTGTGCAAAAATGGTGCTAAAGCTCTTCGCTCCCGAGCAGAAAGAATCAAAAATGAACATTTGCGCTGACATTCTAAACAACATTGACACTGATCCAGGCTTGTTAGACACGGTGACACGGAAGGGGAACAAGATTCGAAAGCGTGGAAGCGGTTAAAGCAAAAGCGACGGAGGTTCTGAACCAGCTGATAGAAGTGGACCTGGACCACCACTGCTTTCAGCAATTGAAAAGTCGTATGGAGCGGTGTAGAGATCGCCAAGGGGAGTACATTGAAGGCGAAAAAGGTGCTACTGTCATCGGTAACGAATGAAAAGTGTTATAACAGCAGTTCGGTTATTTAATAGCCACACCTTGTATCTTGATTCAGTTGTCAAGGCTAGTGTAACCCCATCAATATACAACTACTAAAAGCACACTTTTAATAGTCGTAACTAACTTCAACATCCATTTAATTTGAGCGTCTGTGTCAACCTGTCGCATCGTACATAGGTAATAAAACAAAAATTACCATAAAGGCGACATTGTTTTGGAACTCATAAATCCTTCACATGCATGCGCTGCATGGATATATGCATATACATATGTATACCCGTACCACATAACACATTTTCCTGAAAAAGCTGAAAGTTCAAGGTATGTAGGCATATGTGTTTATACATATACATGAATATATTTAGAAATTTATGTAAAATTAACCTGAGGCCTAAGGCTTTCTAGTTGTATTTTTTCTCTTAGTTCATTATTATAAGATATTACCTACATATTTTACTTTAATTAAATTTATTTAATAAATATTCTTGTACGACATGAGAATGTAACTGTATGTTTACATTAATTTACTAATAATATATAATAATAATAGTGCAATCAATTTCAACGTAATTTCCTTAGATCTATAAACATACAAATTAGTGTTTGCCACCGTCAGTTGAAGAAAATGCTCCTTTAAATATATGTCTAGACAACGTCTAGACCTGTGCAAGCTGCGACGTACATGCTTTTATATTTTTAAGTCAATTTTCAACTTTCATTTAAAGAGAGAAAGGTGACCACTTAACGACAATTCTTTATAGCTGTACTAGACGACTTCGTAAACACGATTAATATACAAATATACAACGGTTTTCTGTAATGCGATATTATATTTAAGGGGCAGAAATTTTAAATAGTATTAAGTAGTTTTATTATTATGTAGAAATTACATTATTCATATTAATTAAAAATCCTATGAAAAATTCTGATATCTTCGAAGGCAAACTGGCATTGCTTTCAACAAAGGTGGAAAGCGATGCCAACATTTTTAGTTTAGTATGGCTAAACAAATGATACGTTGTTTCATGTCAAATGTTTTTTATCTAAATTTAAATATCGGGTGTGCGAGAATGACGGTAACAGGCGATATCTCCGTTATTTTAAAAGATACGATGTGAAAAAAAAACTACCTACGGCACGAAAAACTACCTCTCTGCAATCAGATATACGAGGTGTGTAAATGAAGTAACGAGCCTGATTTTTTATTGTTTTTTAATCGAATAGAACTACAATTCAGCATTTCTTCAAAATAACTTCCTTGAGAAGCCACACAGCCCTGGAGACGGTTCTTCCATTTATCATAGCAGTGCTGGAACTCATACACTAGAATAGTCTTCATTTGGTCGGTTACAGCCGTTTGAATGCTTTCTATGGTCCCGATAAAAAAGTCACAAGGACTCAAGTCAGGTGAATAAGGAGGCTGAGGAGTCACAGCAATGTTTTTAGTGGCTAAAAACTCGTTTACTGAAATAGCTATGTGACATGGCGCATTGTCGTGATGCAACACCCAGTTGTTCTTGATGTTTGGTCTCACACGCATGACCCTTTTTCGAAGTTTTTCAAGAACCTCTCTGTAAAAGTGTTGATTTACTGTTAGGTCGGGAGGCACAAACCTTGGCTATCAAAAAAGCAAATCAGCATGCATTTGATCTTCGATTTGCTCATTCTTGCTTTTTTTGGGCTTGGAGAACTTGAAGTGTGCTATTCCATGCTTTGGCGCTTGGTGTCCTGGTCGTACTCAAACATCCAAGTCTCATCACCAGTAATGTTCATAACATGTCAACACGTTCCATAAAATGGGATCATTTTCAAGCCAAAAAGTAAGACATTTTTTCATCATGAAGTCCTTTTTGTTCCTGCAAATTTTTTTGGAACTATTTTTCTCATCCCCAATTCGTTAGTCAAAACTATGAACAGGGTCTTCCCAGATCATTCTTGTCATCAACCGACGATCTGAACTCACAAGATCACGTATTCTTTCGACATTTTTATCGGTTCTTGAAGATGAGAATGCGTTAAACCACCGAAAAAACCTGGGTTCTTGAAAAAATACTATCTCCGTAGGCGTGTTGAAGTTTTGCAAAAGTATCCGTTGCATGCGCTGTCCAAGACCGAAGCAAAACCTGATAGCACACCGTTGCTCAAAATTAATGTCACTAATTCTTAAAACGCACTAGAAACACCCGGTTTACGAAAACAAGTCACAAAGAACAAACAAATGACTCTAACAAGTTCAAACTTGTACTGAAGGTGTATTACATGTTAACCTACCGCCCTTCCAAGTCCCGTCTCCGCAGTGCTGCTAGATCGGGCGCTACGTTGCCAGTACCTTACCTAATTTACACATCTCGTAGTTTTTCGTGCCACTAGTAGTTTTTTTTTATTCACGTCAGTTCAAAATCCGTGAAGCGTTTTACAACCCTTTATAAATCACCGTGAGATTTTATTGCACCTTTTGTAACTAAACATAAACTTAAATGTCGAAGCTCGAAACACAACTTTGTTTTGTCAAACTTTTGAGAAGTGGCTGTCACAGTTATAAAATAAATAATTGCTGTCACATAATGTGACAGCTTTGAAAATCAAATAAGGTTATAGGTAGCGAAACTTTGTTGTCAAAGTTTTGAAGTGGCTGCCATAATTTTAAAATAAATAATGGAATTAATGTTTAATAAAGAACAGACACGTGTTTGGCAGTGCGTCTTGTAGTGCAAATGCTTCTTAAGGGTTGTAGGGTGGACTTTGAACTATAGTCGGATGTTTGTGTCATTTGCAGGGTCTTTTTGTTTATTTTATTGTTCAAATAACGGATATGTCAGCTGCTAACGTCATACTTGACACCCGGTATTTGAAGTTTCGTTTTTCTTTCTGTATAGATATACAAAATTTAGAAAAATGCTACTTCGCACCGATATCACTGCTTCTACATAGACTACGTTTACTGTGTTAAAGGATAATGTTATTTCTGAATAAGAATATTTAAGCGAAAATGTTTAACACCATTTTAAAAATATATTACTGTCAAATAGCTCACCGTCATTACCGAAGCATGTAGACGCTTGCTATCCACGTTCTCACTGAAACGTGCTGTTAATTTTTTTTCTCCTATTTGCCTGTCAAACGTTAAATATGTTTTGGGCATGTGAAAACGCTTAGAACATAGCCGAGATTGCGTCTAAGAAGATGACCATCGATTTTAAATTAACGGGTTTTGGGAAGGAATTTATTATCACCCGAGAGTTTTTTAAAGAGTTATCGTGAATCGTAATTTTATATTAACCGGTCTTTTTCCAAGCCGCCTCATTCGGCTGTATTATTTACGATGCATTCTTTTCGAGCAACATCATAAATATACTTAAGTGCCTGAAAGAGAAAACGTTTTTACGCCAAATATTGCTTTAAAGAGAACTTCGCTCATTTTAGATCATCTCTAACAATTAGAGGTGAATTGTATATCATTTGGTTCAGTTATAACACAACTGTTGTTGGTCACACAAAATGTAAATTTCTTATCTTTAAAATAACTTCTGCAATGGTTTTTGTTAATCTTTTTTTTTCTTGTAGGGTAATTGTTACAGAATACAATTTCCTTTGCAAATCGTACGCCCTCTAGGAGCTAAACGAAGCAAATGTGGCTATGTGTAAGTTGGCCTAAATCCTCTTTTTTTGGAACACCCTGTATATGGAGTGTCATAACATAGGACCACAATTTTTGTTTTTGTTTTTACGTAAACAAGATTAGGTGTCTTTTTGATCGCTGAAAAAAGAATACGTTGTCCGTTTCCCTCTATCATGTCTGGATTTTGCGTAAATCAAGGAAATATAACCTTTAAAGCATATAAAACTAAAGCAGCATAAAAAAAATCAAAAAGCTTTGTAGCAGAAAGGCATTATACCATTCCATTTTTTTTTGTATACTGAACATGATTTTGAGATCAGAATTGTTCCATAGGCCGTGCATTAAGACGTAACCTCAAGAAACGTCTTGAAATAGAAACACATAAATACGTTTATCAAGTAAATTAGAAGTTTAAGCTGGCGAGCATGCGTATATAAATTTTGGAGCGTCTAATCCGAATATATGATCAAAAGTACACTGGAGTCTCCAAAATTTGGCCCTCCAAAATTCGTTTACCTCCACAATTTGGCGAAAAATCCCTCCGCAATTCGGCGTTTTTCTATCCCCACTATTACCACGAGCTCTTTGCTCCTGTGCGGCGCGCTATTTGAAATCCTTGCAACATTAGTTTATTGAATAGGAAGCAGAATTGTATTTAAAAACGCGATATTCCTTTATATTATGGGATCCTTTATGTGTATTTATAGAACCCTTACAATTTTTGGCTCCATTACTAAAAATTTGGTCCGCGCACTCCTACGTACATTTTTCACGCCGGCAAAACAACAAATAAGTACAGCCTCACTTGACAGTAAGCACCAATGCCGTGACTTTTCAGTGGCTGTGGTGGGGTACCCCTCTTGAAGCCAAATTCTGGAGATATTCTGTTCCCGAGCTACGCCGAATTTTGGAGACTCCAGTGTAACAATTCGCCTATAGATTTTCACATAACCTCCAAAAACACAGGTAAAAAATATGACCGAAATGTGACATTACATAAATTAAAAGATTAAACGAACAAAATAATAAAAGTTTCGTAGTAGAAATGTCAGATTTCATGCCATATGTTTGTTGGTGTGCTGAAAACGTCTTAAACATCACAATTTTTTCATACGCTGAGTATTAAGACATAACCTCCACATTGACTAAAATAAATACTTTTTTTTAGAGGTATAAGCAGTCAACCTCGTCACAAGTAAAAATATTTCCATATAAACGTGCTTTTTAAAAGGTGAGTCCCCTCGCCTCTCACCATCGGGATGCTTTAGTTGCGAATGATAAATTCGATTTGAATTCGAAATGCGAATAATAAATTAGCGAATGACCTTGTAATTGATGTATCAATTACAAGGTCTTTCGCATCTAAAAAGACCAGATATTAAAAAAAGAGTAACATTTTAACACCAACAAAAAAAATGATGAGAGACAAGAGGACTCACTTTTTAAAAAAGCACGTTTATATGGAAATATTTTATACTTCTGACGAGGTTGACTGTTTATACCTCTAAAAAAAAGCATTTATTTTAGTCAATTTGGATTGTCTTTAGTCAAATTGGCCACCACTTATATGCTTTTTTATATATAAAAGCTGTAGCAAATGACCAACCAAGGGTAATTAACTAAAAAATACCGTACACTGATTGGAATTACCTTTAATGACGTCGAAGACTTTTAGGCTCCTTTACATACTTAATTTTTTTAACACATATGCCTTGTCCTATTTTTATATGGAGGTTAATTCAGGTGGGCCTACCTTGTATGATAAAAAAATGCTATTAAGTTATTTATGCACGTTTTTCTTTTCATACTTGACCCTACGGTATTTTTTATCGCCTTCCGAAATGCTCGCCCGACGCGGCGCAACAATTTCTCTGATTAACCATGAAAACGTATTTAATAATTACTCATTAACACTTGCCCCAGAAAAAAAAGCAATCAAAAACGAATTAACCGCAGTACAGGGTATCATTAGCTCTGCTTCGGCTTTTTGTGGATTTCCTTCCTCCATCGTGACACTCGAAATTCGTGCACAGATCTTTGAGAATGATTCTCTCTGGAAACGCAATTGATGGTTTAGGTGCCATCAATCAAAATGTTAATGACTTTTGGTGTTTATTTTATTACTGTAATTTTCTATCGATTGGCGGTGATAAATCCTCGCAGTTTTTGCGACTGTATGTTGAAACATTTTCATAGGATTCGCCGTTTGTCATGTAAACTAATGACTTAACGATTTACGATTATGACTGAAGAGATTAGTAAGGACGTCTTAAACCATGACGGCCTGAGTTAAATACTCGTAGTTATCAACATTGGGAATGAATGGTGGTTACAGGTCAAAATGGAGTAGTTTATTCACTAAAATTTTTAGACATCCAGCCGTTAGAATAATCATCAACCATCAGTCATGCTCAGATTATTTTAGATCAGACATACATGAACCTAAGTTAGGGACCGTCACTTATACACCCTTTTTTTACAATCACCTACAGTTCTAGTCTTAATTCTATATGGTATGTAATTTTAAACCATTAAATAGAAAACTACAACATTAGAAAACCACTATATATGCAATAAAACCTTTATGTTTTGGAAATGAAGAGAAAGTTTAGTGCAAAATCTATCATAATTTTGATGATGATGTTCCTTAAAGTAAAGGCATTAATGAACTAAATGATGAATGATGTTCATGAGATGACTCACTATTTTTCTACCTATGGGTTAAGAGAATAAGGCTGGGGCTGATAAGCAGTTTTTAGGTACGCAACAGTTTTTTTTGCAATAATGACTGCTACATATGTAAAGGGTGGCCATCTATTGGTTTCTTTTTAAACTGAGTGTTATTTCTACATTGTCGACACTAACGCGCTTGACATTTGACATATACATATGTGGTGTCTAACCTCCACTGTAAGAAATGGATCGTTTTACGCTTGAACAACGTTGGAAAATATTGAAAAATTATTTCCAAAGTAAATGCTGTGTTGCAGAAACAGTGAGAAAATTGGGAACAATTTTTGGTAGAAATGAAGCCCAATCAGCGCCTGGGGTAAGAAAGTTCTTAAGGAAAGTTCGTGAAACTGGCATGCTTATGGATAACATAAGTTATCCACCTGCTCGTCCGGTGCGCATAGCTGAAAGAAATGCTGCTGTTGCCCAAAGTGTGCGTGAATACCCAAGAACCTCAACAAGTCACAGAGCACAACTTAATGTCAGTCGCACTTGTCTGAAGAGAATATTGCATAAAGACCTCGGATTATTTGCTTACAAGTTGCAATTTACTCAAGAGGTAAAGGAAAATGACCATCCATTTCGTTATCGCTTCTCCGTGTGGGCTCACGTGGGTGTCACACAATCCGTGAAACAATCGATCTTTTGCACACTAAATTCGGTAACCGTGTTATAAGCGCCGTTTTGGAGACATTAATTGGCCATCGCGTAGCTGCGATTTAACACCGTTGGATTAGCAGGACAATACACTTTAAAAAATTACTATAGTAATGAAGGTTTTTGAGAGAATCTAACCTGTCGTACGCATATCACATTTGTGTTAGGGAGTGGGACGCAGTATTATTAATGGATTTGAGACAATGAAAATATTATGTTTTGAAATTATTGTTCTTTTCTAGAATGTTGTAATAAACTGAATTTAAGTCGTCCATGTCACTACGTTTATTAACGCTATTTTTATTCATTTTTATTTCTACCATTTTTATTCATTTATTCCTGGACCTAATCCAACCAAAAAAAAAAAAACTAATAGAGAAGAAGGTCGCTAAATTCCCCACAGATATGGAAAATTTCTCCGTAAGTTTAACGTTTTCAAGAACAATTTCCGAATATCGAATTTTTTATCGAGTCATATAAATGTCCGATCTACCCATGCATCGATTGTCTGTCCGCCGCAATCAAAGTTTACGTTGCCTAACTATCACCACGTGGAGGTCGACGAATATAGATAGTCTCTTTTTTTATATTTTTTTTATGATTTTTTTATTATCGATTATCGATTTTTGAGAAGTTACACTTTTTGTTCAAAGTGTAATTGAGAAAAACAACGTATACAGCAGTATTTGTCACAATCGACGCAGAATCTGGCAGTCCTTTGACGACATCCTTCGTTATCACAAGATATTCTTTCTCTCGTCTCGTATCTATGTGATTTGAAATCACCTAATTTCGATTGTGACAAAAATTTCCTACTTAGTTCTTTACATATACCTTTCTTTGTCATTTTAGTTACATCTTTCTCCCTACAAATGTTCCAAAGGATTATAGCATTCGTGATTGACATTTCGATAATGCGTAAGAAAATTTTGAACGTCCATTTCTTTGAACTTTTGGATTTTTTTTTCTTGAAAACGTTAAACTTACGGAGAAAATTACCAAGAACAAAAAGTTCTTAGAATCACCCATAGAATACGTATGAATCCGGAGTAATTTGAACGATTTTTTGATTTTGTTTAAAATTTTGCTAACTGCAAAATCAAAAAAGTTCCCAGAAAAATTTTGAAACAATTCAGATGCATTTATTGAGTAATTTTAAGACTTTTTATTCTTGGTAATTTTATCGATACATTCGTAGTGTCGGAGAAAAAAAATCATAAGCGTTTTCGGGAAAATTTTGCAGTTCGGGAGCCATTTTGGAAACACCAAGGTGAAAAATCAAACTTCGAACTGTATATCCTTCAAATTCAGATATTTCCTCCACCGTTAGAGGGGCTCTAGGTCGATGGCATGCCAGAAAGCTTTTGAAAACTCGATTTCCAAAAAAAAAAATAGTGCTAAAAAATCATGCTTTTTTTTATAAAAAAAATCCCCATTTTCTTATAGGTAATAACATTTTTCGCAAATTTGATGTACACGATCGGAAAGAGCTTGCCTTGAACTCTGAGAATATGTCTTTTTCAATTTTTTTGAGTCGCAAATACCGTAAGTTATAAGCCTCCAAAGAGCGGTGTACCGCGAGAGACAGTCTGGGCCGAAACGGGTTAACACATTTTTACTCAGGTCTTTTATATCTCTCATATCGTCGTTGATACTGCAATAGGTCGTATGTCAACAAAATGCCAAAAATGCCACATTGGGGTTATAGTGCCAAAGTAATCACGAAAAGCGGTTCCACGTATCTGCAAAAGATCCTGTGTGAACAACCAATAGAAAGTTGGGAAGGCGTGTCTATCAAATACAGTCAATGTCACAACATTAGTCAATTGGATACTTCAGTTAGTCGTATGCCATCCACTTACTGTTTTTGACATACGACCCATTGCAGTATCAACGACGATATATTGTCTTCCGTCAATAATATAACGGATTACGAGACCGGTCCTGCGTTACAGCACACGTTCGGAACCCTACTTATTAATCTCCACATCAGAAAATAGGTATGTGGCACACTTGGACCCATCCAGACTGGACCTTTAACGACTTGCGAATGTTTTCCATTATGTTTCAGCAACATCAGTCTTCCTGGGTGTCATACAGACACACATTTAGTATTAATGACCGCGATCGTAACTTCACTATCCGTACATACCTACAATCGTGCGGGTGAGATATGACAAGCAAAATATGAAATAATTAATTAATCAAACTGAAAGGTGCAACGCGATTTCACGCGTAGGGTCGCGATTTTTTTTATTAACTGACTGAATTGAGATAACCGCTAATCCACCATTATTATTCATCGCATTACTTGTATTGAGTCAAAATTCCTGAAGTGGGCCACTTAAAATCCACATGTTGAATTTTATACTTCTTTTTTAGGGATATTGAAGGTTTATATTTCAAAATTGATATCCTAAAATGTTTTTGCAAACTATTTTATTTTGCAAAAAGTTATAAACAAATTACTTTTTAGGTAAGGTTTTTTTGAAAATGAGATTATTCAGCGAGTATTTTATAAAACTACGAAATTTCAATGGCAGATTCAAGAATAATAGTAGAATACGATAGTATATTCACTTACTTAATAAAAAAAATATTTATTTATAAAAAAATATATTTTTTTTTTGATAAACAAAGGTAAATTAAACAATGTTCTCGGCTAGGTATACTTTTTTTTTAGGTTTTATTCATGTATCCTTAAGCTAACGATCCGATTTGAAACGATGATATTGTCGGGTTCCTTTTATGGTTTTAGCATTTGAAAAACCTGATTCTAAGTGTTTTTTGTGTTTTTCATATGCATCCGATGAACAATATTCAAACTCAATTTTTTTGAAAAATTCACGAGCCCATTCATACAGTTTTCGTGATGTTACTATAGTTTTATTTTGCAAACTTCTTTTTACACACCCACCAATGCCGTCGCAAGCTCCTTTGCCATGAGCAGTAGCAAAAAAAGTTCCACACAGATTTAATACCAAAGTCTTCTTCGTGGTATATCAAATTCAGCAAATTGAATCGATTTTTATAAATATAAAAAGCTTGTGACGGCATTGGTGGGTGTGTAAAAAAGAAGCGCTTACCTCGCAAGTTTGCAAAATAAAACTATAGTAACATCGCGAAAACTGTATGAATGAGCTCGTGAATTAAAAAAAATGAGTTTGAATATTGTTCATCGGTTGCATACGAAAAACACAAAAAAACACTTAGAATCAGGTTTTTCAAATGCTAAAACCATAAAAGGAACCCGACAATATCATCGTTTCAAATCGTTCGATATAAAAAATTTAGAATGTAAGATTTTTTCCGTTCATACCAAAGCTGTCGTACTAATAGTATGTAAATGTAAATAATGTATCGACGATGTATTGTTAAAACGAAATAAAATAAAATAAAATAAGTAAACTTTTTATTATTTATTGCATATGTGTTTGCTAGCGTGGCGCGGCGGAGGCACATGTGCAACTACGGTAAAAAAATCTTCTAAATCTTTCGTCTTTCTGAAGATTACAAATTTTTTTTGGGGGATCGTTAGCTTAAGGATAAAGGTATACAACCTAAACAAAAAAATCCCCCTAGCCGAGAACATTGTTTAATTTACCTTGGTTAATAAAACAATTTTTTTGTTACAAATAAATATTTTTTTATATAAAGTGAATATACTATCGTATTCTCCTATTTCTTGTATCTGCCATTAATATTTCGTAAAGTTTTATAAAATACTACCTGAATAATCGCATTTTCGAAAAAAAAAACATACCTAAAAAACGTAATTTGTTTATAACTTTAAAGTTATTTTAAAGTTATTTGTTTAAAACATTTTAGAATATTCATTTTGAAACATAAACCTTCAATATCCCTAAAAAAGAAATATAAAATTCAACACATCGATTTTAAGTGGCCCACTTCAGGAATTTTGACATTATACTCGTTGCGCCACATCAGCAGTGTACATGTACAAGTTTATCTATTCCCATACACAATTATTTTATTTGTCACAATTGGGATTTGCCGTTCTATATCATATTTAATAGGTTGTTAGAACAGTTTTTCTACACCCTTAATTTCTGATGTCTGAATCTATCCAACACGTGCACCATCTAAATTAAATCCATCAGTTCGGATTATCTGCAAATAAAAATTGGGGCGTCTGTCTATTGAAATGAAATCATAATTCTGTAATGACGAAACTCTTGAATGAAGAAGGCTAACAGCCTAACAAAAAATAGGTTAAATAAAAATATTTAGGATTACGCTTTATATTATTTATTTTCAAATTCTGGAATTCTGGATAACTGTTGAGATAGTGTTATATCCAATAGCCGAGCAAATAGCTGTAGTACCTCGCGCGTCCGAGTGATTTTTTTAAATAAACTTTCCTTCGTATTTTATCGAATTTTAACATTTGAATGGTCACCATAACATTAAAATGGTTTGATAGAATCGTGTCCAAATTTAGGAGCATACGCGTGAAATAAGAGATTTCAAATTATTATCACAGTATCACAAGCCATATGTTTGTTAATTAAAAAAATAATGTCGATGACGTCATATCTTTGACAGCTGTCAATAAAAAACAAATGAATTATATTAAAATTTCTAAAAAAAAATCCCTTTAATTTTTGTCAATTTTTTCGCAACTTTACGCCCTCACTGTATGTACATATATCTGTTTTTTACATTTACTTGTTTTTTTATATTTTTTGTTACTTAATTGTTTTTGTTACTATTATTGTTACTTAATAAATATTAATTAAAATAAAATAATATTCGAACAATAATAGGTTCTATCGAATAATAGATTCGATCGATTGATAGATTTATCAGTTTTGTCGATGTTACCGAGACGACTAATAGTTTAGTTAAAATTATCATAAGTAAAATATATAAATAATGAAAAAATAATTTTACGCTTTTACCCACTGGTTTGCAATTTCCATTTTTTAAAATTAATTTCAAAATTCGTAGTAGCCGGCAAGCAAACTTAAAATATCGATAGATCGACTCGACTAACCAAGTAATTAATTGATCCAGTAATGAATCGGTGACGTGGCCACATAATTGTTCTATCAGTAAATAAAATAATGTATTAATCACATAATCCGTTTAAAGGTGGTCGATAAAAATAATCGATAAATCAAATAATCGATTAATTGATTCGGTCGGTTTGATAAACTAACAGTCAACTAAAGACTTTAATTTCGGGACTGATTAAAAAGTGATAGTTAATTATGCATATTAAAGTGATCATCAACCAGTTCGTCAATCTAAACTGTGATTTTTTTGAATATGGAAGTGTTTATCGACCCTAGCAGGTATTTTCTAATATACATATGTATTACATTGTTGATATACGGTGTATCTCGCGTCGATACTACGACGTTTTTTTACCGTTTTAAGTTATCTACATCATTCCTACCCGTTTCAATATGTTCTTTTCCCCATTACAACCAGGTAACTCCTAATAAGCCGCCATATTATCATGCCTAGCGCTGTAAAATATAGGTAGGTGTCAGATAAGGTCGGTTTTTGTGCTTGCAGGTAGAGTTGTTTAGTCGGGCAGATGATTAATTCGGATTATCGATTAAGTATCCATTCGGTAAACATGTTAAACGACCAGCTCGTGTAACTCATTCGTATGTTTACATTGTGTACAAGCGGGCATGGAAAGAGGAAGTTATTTAATTGCATTATCATCTTGAAAAATAGAAGCACTATTTATGGAGCAATCTCTCTACATAATTACCCGTTAAGTGCTTGTTGATTAAGTAACTTATGTATTCTTAATAATGAGTAGGGTTCGGAATGTTTGCCATAATGCGTGTTAAACTGCGTATAACTATCCTGCTCTCCCGCAACGGAACCGCGTACTACTGAGCACTACGCGAGTCCCGGTGCGTTGTCGGGGAAGGTCAATGGCGTACGAATGCACGGGCAAAAAATACACGCATATATAATTTAAAAGGCACTTTAAAATTTCTTTATCATGGAGTTGTATACTGCCGCCCATGCGTTATGGCGCACACTTCCAGACCCTAATAGTTTTTACCGTTTTTTTCGACGGTAAATCTTTATATTGAAACGTTTAAATACGATGCAATAAGATATTCATTTAAATGTGTTTGAATAATATTAGTTTTAATGATGTATTTTTTACATAGATGTTCAGTTTCTGTGTTTTTTTTTTCCTGAAATATGTAGTCCCACTTTTTCTATCGATAGTATACGGGATGTGAATTAAGTAATGAGACTGGCAACGTAGCGTCCGATCTAGCAACACTGCGGAGACGAGACTTGGAAGGGCGGTAGGTTAGCATATAATGCACCAATACAAATTTGAACTTGTTAGAGTCATTTGTGTTTTCTTTGTGACTGTTTTCGTAAACAGTTTTTTTTCTAGTGCGTTTTAAAAATGAGTGACATCAATTTTGAGCAATGATGTGCTCTCAGGTTTTGCTTCAGACTTGGACACAGCGCAACGGATACTTTTGCAAAACTTCAACATGGCCACAGAGAAAGTGTTTTTTCAGGATCCCAGGCTTTTCTGTGGTTTAAGGCATTCTCAGAAAGAAGAGAGTCGATTGAAGATGAACTACGCGGCGGAAGGCCTTTATCTTCAATAACCAATGAAAATGTCTATAGAATTCGGAATCTTGTGCGTTCAGATCGTCGTTTGAGGACAAGATCGATCGGGGAAGATCGGGGAAAATATGCACCATTTTAGTAAACGAGTTTTTAGCCAGTGAAAACATTCATGTGGCTCCTCAGCCTCATTATTCGCCTGACTCGGGTCCTGAGATTGAAAAATCACCTCAAGGGACGTTATTTTGGGGCCATAGAAAACATTCAAACGATAGTCCATATAGACCAGCGGAAGGCTATTTCAAACTATGAGTTCCATTCCTCAATGCTATGAGGGATCGAAGAACCATCTCCAGCGCTGTGTGGCTTCCCAAGGAAGTTATTTTGAAGGAGACAATACTAAATTCCAATTCGATTCGAATAAAAGAAATTAAAAAAACATTCCCATTACTTAGTTTACACACCTTGTAAACATATCATCGACATTATATCGAGAACAAAGTAGAGAAGAAATACGCTCTTCAAATATTATAATTAATATCAAAATATTATAATTAATAGTTTTCTTTACACATTATTTTTTAATTATTTGATATCATAAAGATACTGCAAGATAGAGAGGTATTCGGTATCCCAGAATGACGTAAACAAATGATATATCCGTCATGTAAACAAATGCGAATTTGCACAAAAAAAACACTGGAAACTACACGAAAACTACCTCTATTTCAGTTCAAACGCCATGTTGCACTTCAGGACTCTTAAGAAGCCACGCCCAAGTATTTTTTTATGACACTCTTTGTAACTAAACATCTAAATTTTATCCCCCACTACATACTGCAGTTATAAACAAATATTATTGAAATACTGACTACTTTTCTATAAAGTGACTAACACTGTACCTAACCTACAAATTTATGTGAAAAATTACCAAACGACATGCAATTTTGCCAAAACTGTCACACTGGTGTTCGTCTACATACCTACATCTAACGTGGTGATTAAGGATTATGTAAAATTGTGTCAGTTATTTTAAAATATAACTTAAATGTAACCGCTAAATGAGTTCTAAATACCAAGTAAGTTATTTACATCACTATACTTGGAATGAAGAGAAGACAAAAGAACAACGTTTAAAAAATGGCTTTGTTGGCCCTTCAAGACAAATGCATGAAATTAGTATATTCATACAAATTTTTGGGTGCTGAATACGAATCATTTATAATTTTAAAAAAGGGGGGCCCCTCCCCCAAGTGTGGGGGGGGGTTTTTTTTTGGGGGGGGTGGGGAAGGGATTATTTTATTGAAATTACTTTTTGGCAAATCAACTTTAATCGACACAGCTTTTTATTGAAAGGTGTAACTTGGTGCTTTTTCGACAACTTTGTACTGAAATTATTCTCGCAAATGATATGACTTTTTAGGTCTATATAAGAGATGTATAACCAACTCTTTTTCTTGCCGTCTGATTAAAATTATTTCAAAAAAATTATATTATTCAAACTAGTATGCAAATAATTAATTGCACAAAGAAACCATTTATCCCTTTTTCACCCCATACAGGAGAGTGTTCTCGTTATTTGTGGGCAAAATAAATAAATGATTCGTGTTCAGCACCCAAAAATTACTATGAAAATACTAGTTTCATGCTTTTGTCTTGAGGAACCAAAAAGCCCTTTTTAACATTGTTTTTTAGATATCTAGCTACAAAGGGTGCTCTTAAAAAGAAAATAGTCGGGGTGAGTTTTAAAATAATATTTAGTTTTTCAAACTTAAACATTAAAAAGCTACATAATGCAACCATATACCTATGTATAACAAGCGGATATTTTTTAATAGAAAATTACCTCCATATATTCAATAAAACGTTCTTTTGTGTGAACATAATGAAAAGTTATCAGCTTCCGGGGTGTTTTTGTGTTAAAAAAAGGAAAGTTCGCTTTTAATTATACCTACTACTTTACATATGGCTAGATGTAAGTAACAGAACATCTTTTTAGTATCTCCCTACAAACCAAGCACTGTTAAAATTACTATGCCATATCGCTTTCTACGTTTATTAATAATGTTTATTTAATTACATCTAGTACCACATATCAATGCCTTCATTCGATATTCGTGTGTTGACTGACGAAGAATAAAGTTGGACTGTTTTTCTGGATTATCTTGAGTCATCTTTATTGACATATCATGTAAAGAATGAGTTACTCAAAGAATTTAATCATCCAGCGTACATTTCAATCGAATCGCTTGGTTTTTCAATAGGCTTATTTATTATACGTCCATATCTTGTCACTACTATATGTATACACAACAGTATCTTTATCTGTCCGGCTTTATTCAATGAAAAACTATGAAGACAGTGACAATTCTAAAATATTTATATAACAGTAGTTTAATATTTAACGTAATTTATTGTAACTCGTGTCAATATACAGGGTGTGGCGTGAAGACCTTTAGTTAACTGTAAAAAAATTGTGTACGAAGGTTTATCGGTGTGATCTCTGATGAAAATATCATCATCAACTTTATGTTATTTTAAGTAGAACATACTACTTTTACTTCGTTTTCGAAATTTACGTGAAATTTTAGGTTAAAAATGATAAACATAACTAATATCGAGAAAACCGTGTTCAAATTATTTCGATTTCTTTATTTATTTTTTTTTTTTAGAAATCATTGTCATGCAATAGTAACGCAATCTTAGACAATGCTAGATCTAGAAGGCTAGAATTTCACACGAGAAATACTAAGGTTTTATATCATATCCGACGTAGGCATTAATTTCTGTACATTATACATAGCGTTAAAGACTAAACCACCAATTCCGATAACTTCAAAGCTTAATAAAAAATAACTCGCTTATTTTAAATGTTTAAATAGAACACTGTTTTATGGAATGAAATGTTTTATAACAATGTTTTATGTAGCCTTTTTATTCTCTTTAGATCTGTATTCGCATTCCCTATACCTAAATCTAACTGATCATAAGAGAATTAAATATTTATGGGAGATAGAAAAACATATAACTTATAGAGACGTAGTCTGTGAAGAGCAATTTCTTTATTTGCTACATCTGTGAAAACGTGTTATTCTATTATGTTATTTATCGCTGATCATCAAGTTGTTCATTATTTTAACAATGAGTCTTTCGGATACCCAAAGAAATAAAATTTTGATATTATTAAAATGTTGTCCTAATAATATCTTATATCTAATATTTAATTTTGATATTAGGATGTGATGGATAAAACAAGAACGCAGAAGCAGGTATGCGAAATATTCAGTACTAAGTATCTTGACCGGCCGCATTACCCAGTCTACGGTTAGGTGGAATAAGAAAACAAATTTCGTGAATATGGAAATGTCACAGATATTCCTAAATCTGTAGGAAACGCATTTTAGACGATGAACAGAAAATGAATATATTGTTAGATATTCAAGATAATCCACATAAACCTATAAGATGAGTTGCCGCCGATAATGATGTTATAAAACTCCATATTGCGTCTTCTAAAAACGAAAAATACCGCCCATATAAAATTCATTTGCTTCAAGAACTTAACGACGATGACCCTGATCGCCGATTGGAATTTTGTGAAATCATGGCAAATAGATGCCATATATTTTATTTTATTATTATATTATTTTTTCTGATGAAGCAACATTCGTCTCAAATGGAACAGTCAACAAACAGAACTGTAGATACTGGAGTACAGAAAATACACATTAGATGATGGAGGCCAATACTCAATATCCTGAGAAGGTGAATGTTTGGGCTGGATTTATAAATTCTCAAATTATCGGACCATATTTTTTGATGGACATTAACTGGCGGGGTTACTTGGATTTCTTGCAAAATTTCTTAGTTCTGGAGTTAAGTAAAGTTTTTCCCAGATGATGACAACCCCAATGATATTGAAGAAATATTTGGTTTCAGCAGGACGGAGCTACACTACATTTTTCATTGGAAGTAAGAGCCTATCTGAATCAAGTTTTTCCCAATAGATGGATCGGTAGACGCAGTGAAATTGAGTGGCCTCGCTTGTTCTACCGATTTGACCCCGCTTAACTATTTTTTATGGGGTTACTTAAAATCGAAAGTCTACTTTAACAGACCAAATAACGTAGAAGATTTAAAAGACAGAATAAGGCAAGAAATTAATCAAATCACCCCCGGAAACAATAAAAAAGTTTTAGAAGAATTCCTCAACAACGCCTCCATTATTGTCAAGAAGTAACGGGGCCCAGTTTGAACATTTGATTTAAAATGTTCTTCTGTTCTGTTTCATGTTCTTTTCTTTACTTAGTAACATTAAAAATGTAATATTATTCATTAAAAAAAATTATAGAAATTAAAAAAATCTTATGTTGCTGAATGGAGAATTAAAAAAATCTTTCAAAATGAGGTATCACACGCACCCTCGTTCCATTTACAAATTGTAAAGGGGTAGCTGTCACTCCAAGGGGGTTGAGGAGGAGGTATAAAATTATCAAAAATGTCATTCTAGAATTAAAAATTGACGATGTTTCAGGATTTTACTCATAAATTGTAAAATTACGTAGATAATGAATTTATCCGTTACTTATGGACCTCACTGTATAAAATATGTGATCCGTCTATTGAAAATCCTCGTAATTTTCCACCATCTTTTTCAGTTTCAGCAAACAGTGGACTGGTGGGTATCATCCCATTGTCCTTATTCATACTATTGTTACACTTAATGATTTCTAAATTTTCAAAAGCATCCAACTGTCTACTGTTTGTTACATTTGTAATTAATTTTAAATTATTTTTGTCTATCCTATGGTTGTTGTCAGAAGCATGTTGGGCAACACAAGATTTTTCCGTTCTGCCATATTTCAAATGAGCCATGTGTTCTTTAAATCTAGTCAAAATAGATATTTTTGTTTGCCCGATATACTTTTTATTACAGACTTTGCAACTAATTTTTTTTACAGAATTTGCAATTTGACCGTGATCAAATTTTGTATTACCTGATTTTACACATGGAAAATAATACTTATTAACTATTTTACTTACTGTATTTACTTATTAACTGTGTACATTAGCAATATTAAAATGTAACGCTTCCACATACGACGACAGTCCCTTTATTTATAGCTGTGCATGTATGTATGTGCGTATCTTGCATCAGCTGATGTAGATTACAGTAGGCGATGCTTAAAACAGTCGAGAGTGCTATTCATGACTCAGGAAGTACACTGGAGGGGCGAAATACACAGTTAGTCAGATCCAGTCGGCCTTGAATTGAATTAACTTGAATAGATGCATATTATTTACTTTAATACTACCACTACCTGCCATACGAGTTAAGTAACCCTTGTTTCTGCCGCAGTAAGCAGGATAATATCAACGACTTACGAATGAACACAATCATTAATAACTCGAGAAGATATCGATATCGGTATACGATCGTCAGTAAACCATTCATAGGTCATTCTCCATAGTCACGGTAGGTACCTATAGCCCAATCAACGGGGAGAAAACCGGTCACTAATTGTTATCAGCAAACAAAAAATATGGTCGTATAGAGGAAAAAAATTCTAAGAAAGATAGCGTTTTTTTGCGACTCGAGTTTTAATGGCGAACATAACCAAAAAAATTCGCAAAAGTAAAAAAAACGGTTTTTTGCAAATAAAAAAAAAGCTTCAAGTCCTACACAAGAAAGTTAAATCAAAAAGTTGTAGGCCTTAAAAAATGCGCGTCGAATGAAATTCGAACGAAAAAAATCGGTTCATAAACATTTGAGAAAAATTAAAAAAAAACATCAAAAACCGCGTTTTCGTATTTTTGCTGTATAAATTCCAATTTTGTGTGAACAGACTAATTGTTAACTACAAATATAGCCCAAGACAATCGGAAAATGATCCTTTTTTTCAAGAATTCAAAAAAAGTTTTTAATTTTATCGAGTTATAACGATTAAAAAAAAAAAGACGTTTTCAAAAATCAGCTTTTACAGAGGCAAAAATGATCGTACAGAAACGATCATGGGCTCATTTTATTCGCGAAGACTTGAACATTCATGCTATTAAAAAAACAAATCGCTTTTATTTAATTTTTTGCATAGAAAAATGCGTTGCAAAATTGTATCATTTTTTTTAACCGTTTTTTTTTCGAATAACTTTTTTAATTTTGGTTTTACATTTTTGGCCGTTGCATATTTGAAAACTGGCATTCAAAACACGGATTTAAAAAAAATCAAAGTCCTACGACCTCAGGGAGCCGAGATAATTTTTTTTAAGGGGAGGAAAATATAATTTTGGGAGCGCGATCGATTTCAAATCGTGTTTAGTTTTCGATGCGCCCAAGCGGAGTGTCCGTCCACTCTGTAGCCGTGTGTTGGCTAGCGCGTGCCGCACCCAACGCTGTACTTTCACAAACAATTATGAATGAATTATGAAATTTGAAATATTTTTTTTTAAGAAAGCGAAAGTCTTGAGATCTATTTCGTGTAAAAATGAAGTCAATCGGAGGTATACAGCGCTGTCAGGAATAAAAAAAAATATATATCTCGGCTTCATGAGGTCGTAGGACCTTATTTTTTGTTTAAATGCGTGTTTTGAATGCCAGTTTTCAAATATACGACGGCCAAAAATGTAAAACCAAAATTAAAAAAGTTATACGAAAAAAAAAACGGTTCGAAAAAATTAGGTATACAATTTTACAACTCATTTTTTTATGCAAAAATTAAATAGTTTGGGTTTTTTAATAGCATGAAAGTACAAGTCTTCGCGAATAAAATGAGCCCATGATCGTGTCTGTACGATCATTTTTGGGCTCTATAAAAGCTGATTTTTTGAAAACGTCTTTTTGTTTAAATCGTTATAACTCGAAAAAAATATGATTTTTTTGAATTTTTGAAAAAAGGATCATTTTCCGCTTGTCGTGGGCTATATTTGTAGTTAACAAGAAGTCTGTTCACACAAAAATGGAAGTTTCCATACAGCAAAAATACAAAAACGCATTTTTGACGTTTTTTTTTTATTTTTCTCAAATGTTTATGAACTGATTTTTTTCGTTCGAATATAATTCGACGCGCATTTTTAAGGCCTTCAACTTTCTTATTTAACTTTCTTGTGTAAGACTTGAATTTTTTTTTTATTTGCAAAAAACCGTTTTTTGACATTTGGGAATCTAGAATCATCTTCTCTATACGACCATATTTTTTGTTTGCTGATAACAATTAGTGACCAATTTACATGGGGGCTTTCGCTCGTTGATTGGACTACTACTCGTATGTTGATATTTTGGTTTGGGCTTATTATTATTATTTTTTTATTAAAAAAAATAAAATTTTTATTTTTATAAAAAAAAGGGGTCTTTTTCAAAAAAAATTTTTTTAAAAAAAACGTCCCCCAATTTTAAATTTTTTTAAAATTATTAAAAAAAAACACAAGAGGGAACCCCCCAACCTTTTTTTTTAAAAATTTTGGGAAGAAAAAAAAAAAGGCCCCCCCCCCCGGGCCGCCGCCCCCCCCCCCCCCCCCCCCCCCCTTTTTTTTTTTCAACCCACACATATTTTCCCAACCCCCCCCCCCCCCCCCCCCCCCCCCCCCCGTCTTTTCCCTCCCCCCCCCCCCCCCTCCCTCCTTTATTATTTTTTTCATCACAATTTTCCCTTTCTCCTCCCTCCCTCTTTTTTCTTTTTATAAAAAAAAAAAAGGGGGGGAGACGCCCGGCCGCCTGCTCTCCTCCCCCCCCCCCTCTTTTTTTCCTCCCCCTCCCCCCCCCCCCCCCCCCCACACCACACACCCCCCCCCCAATAATTCCCCCTTTTTTTTTTTTTCTTCTTTTCGGTTTGGGGGCCGGCGCCCCCCCCCCCCCGCGGCCCCCCCCCCCGACCCCCCCCCCCCCCCCCCCCCCCCCCCCCCCCCACCTTTTTCTTTCTTTCTTCTCCCACACCCCCCTTCCCCCACCCCCCCCCCCCTCCCCCCCCCTCCTGCCCCGTGGTGGGTGCCCCCCCCCCCCCCCCCCCCCCCAGGGTCCTCGTTTTCTCACCCCTCCCCCCCCCCCCCCCCACACAAAATTCTTCCCTCCCCTCATTTTTTTTTTTCATTTTTTTTCTCTCCCCTCCCACACCCCACCACCCGCCCCCCCCCCCCCCCCCCCCCCCCCCCCCCCCCCCCCTCCCCTCCCCCCTTGCTCCCCCCCCCCTTCTCCACCACCCCCCTAATGACACCCCCCCCCCCACCCACCACCCCACCCCCTCCTCCCCCCCCCCCCCCTCCTAACTTTTTTTCTCTAAGAGGGCTCCTCCCCCCCCCCCCCCCCCCCCCCCCCCCCCCCCCCGCCCGCCCCCCCCCCCCCCCCCCCCCCCCCCCCCCCCCCCCTCCCCCCTCCCCCCCTCCCCCTCCCCCCCCTCCCCTCCCCCCCGGGGGGGGGTCCCCCTCCCCCCCCCCCCCCCCCCCCCCCGCCCCCCCCCCCCCCCCCGCCCCCGCCGGCCGGGGCGCCCGCCCCCCGCGCCCCCCCCCCCCCCCCCCCCCCCCCCCCCCCCGGCACCACCCCCCCCGTCATTATAAAAAAAAAAAAATAAAAATAAACCCTGAAGCACATGGAAAAGCTTGTTACAAATTATTAAAGAAATCAACTGTAAGACTCCACAACGTTCTTTTCAATTTTAGGAATGACATACAAGGCGTCTCGTCGTTCCCCGTTTTTTACAAAATATGTATGTACAATATATTGTGTATTGTGTCAAGTTGAAAATGTCGAATACGTCTATGCCAACTTGAGAAATGCCGCGTGTTTGAGGAGTTTTAATTAGACGCTCGTAGACATATCGTTAGCATCCTTAATGTAAATAATGTGTCTTGTGTTTGTCCCACACTTCTGTGTAATTAACCTCAACCAGAAATGAAAGCGCATTGTACTGCCGGATAAGGTAGTGATTTTTTTTTTACTTTCGTGGTAGTATGTGTCATTGGCTTATAATATTGATGTGCATTTTATTTCATTTTGTAGTTTAACCTTAAAAAATATCGTTAGATCCCGTTTAGAATTATTTGTAGCGTTTCATGGCGTTTGTAGTTCTTTGAAATATATTTTTATGAACTTATTAATCTATATAAATGTGGCTATCGTATGAACAAAAATAAAGTTAAAATATTGAAATTTCAAAATTTGGCAATTGTTCAATATAAAGTCGACGTTTTCAACACTTTTTATTGAACTAAAACATTTGTTGCTTTTTTCTAATGAATTAATTTTCTGGAGTGAGTACTGGAACCTTCGGGGTAGAAACAAAAAAACTGGACGTTTTCCACGAAACACCGAACTACTATGTAAACAAATCACTATATCTACGAAAAGTCGTGGAATATCAAGTTAAAATATTGAAATTTAAAAATTTGGCGACTGTTTCAATATAAAGTCGATGTTTTCAACACTTTCATTGAATTAAAATATTTGTTGCTTTTTCTCTAATGAATTAATTTTCTAGAGTGAGTACTGGAACCTTCGGCGTAGAAACAAAAAACTGGACGTTTTCCACGAAACCCTGAACTGCTACTTATGCAAACAAATCACTATATCTACGAAAAGTCGTGGAATTGTACAGGGTTCTCTTAATTCCTTATTAACGTATCTATTAAATGGACTGAGTAACCGTTATTCTTGAATTGTGTTTAAAGTTTAAAATTTCTTAATAATTGAGAAATTTTTGATAGTATAAATCTGAAAATTGGTAGTTTTATGTTTTTTCATGTGAGAATTACCAATTTTAAGCTTATTTTGACATTGCTCCTAGAGGACACTAGTTTCACCGTTTATTTTGGTAAATTAAAACATATTTTTTTATGTGTTGACTCATACGTAAAACAAGAAAAAAGTACTCTTGTTTATGTCGTCTAAATCTATCGGTTCTTGAGTTATTTGCATTTAAAAGGTTCAATGTATTTTTGTTGATTTAAACTTTGAACACGCTGTATCTCTTAAACCAGCGACAGTGGTATAAGGCATGTTGAGCTCAATCAAAATAATGTAGTGATATGTAAATTTGACAAATATTGACACAAGCCTACTTAGAAAGAATATAGCCATATCAGCGCCTGAAAAAAAAAAACAACAAAATACATTGAACCTTTTAAATGCAAATAACTTAAAAACCGATATATTTAGACGACCTAAACAAGAGTACCTTTTCTCTGTAGAATTGAGCGTTGTTTTATATTCTCGACTTGTTTTACGCATGGTTCAGCAGATAAAAAAATATGTTTTAATTTACCCAAATAATACGGTGAAACTAGCGCCCTCTAGAAGCAACGTCAAAATAAGCAAAAAATTCGTAAGTTCCATACCAAAAAAAACATAAAGCTACCAAGTTTCAGATTTATACTATCAAAATTTTCTTAATTATTGAGAAATTTCAGAATAAAATTTAATCTTTGAACAAACTGTATCTCTTAAACTAGCGACATTGGTATAAGGCATGTTGAGCTCAATCATAATATGTTGGTGTCTAGTATCTCCAGTTTAGTCTTGTCCTATTCTTTCTGACTCACCCTGTTTTAACTTATTTTTACTATTTCTAATAACTAATACATCCACAAATGCTAGTTGCTCATTGCGTTCCATTTCATATGTAAATTTCTACCATAAAATTTACATATGAAATGGAAACGGTTATTTAATTTAGCAACAAAATTATATAAACTAATTGCTTTTGTATCAAATACCGCGAATATATCGTCCACGTACCTGACAAATAACGAAATGTCAGGAATATAGGAAATAAGTTGTAACAGTTGTGATCAAATTGGGCAAACAAAAAGATCTATTTTGCGTAGATTTAAAGAACACGTGGCTGATTTAAAATATGGCAGAACGGAAAAATCTTGTGTTGCCCAACATGCTTTTAACAACTACATAGGATAGACATAAATAATTTAAAATTAATTAGAAATGTGACAAACAGTAAACAGTTGGATGCTTTTGAAAGTTTAGAAATCATCAATTGTAACAGTAGTTTGAATAAGGACAGTGCTCCAATAGTCCAGTCCACCAGTCCACTGTTTGTTCTGATAAACAAAGACAGATGTCACGGTTCAGTGAACCGTGCCGACAAATTAGGTATAAATAGTGCAAGTATGTAGGTTATAATTTTGTTTTAATCTTCTCCTGAAGATGTCAAATTAGTTGGCGAACCGCATGTCGAGAAAAGTATAGTAGTTCGGTGTTTCGTGGAAGACGTCCAGTTTTTTTGTTTCTACGCCGAAGGTTCCAGTACCCACTCCAGGATTACATTTTTAGAGTAACTGTTCCAGACTGGTAACTGTAAAAGATCCAGACTTGCAATCACCGTTTTTTAGATCAGTTAGATTTCTTGGGGAAGGGCGATCTAACCTTCTGAACTGCCTATGTAACACGCCACCGTAGGAAAATAGTTAAATTACAACACATAGATATCCGTTTGAATATAAGACGTCGCCCATGTTGTATAATCTGTTACAACCTGAACCGTTGCTGCTTCGGCTTCTTTCTAACCAGAGCAGGTCATACAGTCTCAATTTAAAATTCAAATGTTGACAAGATGCGTACTTTGTAGGTATACGTAAGTATCAGATTTGTATTTGTAGGTAGATTGTAAATATATCTAATGGTTTCATCATTGCGCATACAGTGAATATAGTAACGCCGCTCGGGTTGTAAATGTATGTAAATAACTCGCATCGTTAAAATTAAAACTCCTCTCGACAATGGAGCAAGAGGATGCATTAAATCATGTTCATTGAGCCAGGTGTCGGCATAATGATCGCCTAATATAGTATAGGATAAGAAGCACTTAAAGTCTCCATCGAATGCGGAATGCCTTTTTGCGACTGTTCCAATTGTTTATCTAGCATATCCAGTCAGATAAATCAATATTGAATTTACAATTTACCCTTTATTAACAGTGCCCGCTGGCTGTTTATTTTGTAACTCGAACTGGAACATTGTTAACCGTTGCTGGTTTATAATGCCGAAGTTATGTGATTCCTTGAAATCGAGAACAAAATGCAGTGAACCATTTATAAATTGGATAATTGCGTTAGATCCAGGAAAAATAACGCGATTTATTGCCAATTGTGTGCATCTTTTCTTTTACTTGGTTGAATATACAGGGTTGGAAAGGCCAGGATTTCAAAACCGAGCATTAAAGGATAGAAAATAATAAACTCTGACAGATAGAGGAACTGACAGAGAAATATTATATCCATAGTTGCCAGACTGACATGTCATTTTAAATCTTTTGTGAGCGTTATTCTCTGTCTTTCATGATAGGGTAGCAATAATATATGTAGGCGGGACATCCCGACCATAAATTATAATGCGCACGTGTGAATTGAATTATTTTATCGTTATTGGTCTACGGAAAATAAGCACTTGAGTATTCCTGTGCGTACGCCGAGAAGTTAAATGTTTGGGTTGGTATTTTAGGCGATTCCATCGTTGGGCCATTTTTTATACACGGTTCCTTAAATGCCAACAAATCTTTAACAAACAAAACAAACTATTTACGTACATGAACATGAAAGACCACGAAATTTAAATGATTTACGGGCCAGAATTGTACAAGTTCTAAATAATATTTCCCCTGAAGTGTTAGAACTAGTGTTGTAAGGATACGTATTAAAAATTCCGTTCAATCCGAATATCAAACTATTACTTATTAATCCGAATAGTTGCCAACGGCAATACGGAATCGAAATTATTACGAACGCTCTCAAATGCCGGAAGATAGCGTGGATATCGTATCCGACGAAGTCTCGGACGAAGTAAACATAATACGTAATAATACATAATAGTACGATGATACGAACACGAACGAGGTCCGAGGGAATACGGAATACGGAATTATTACGGATTATGATGCGATGCCGTGCCGTGTGTCATGACATTGCGTATAGAAGGTCATATCCGTATTCCGTAAGCCAAGAAAAACACGTATGAAAATTAATACGTATGGATATGAAGCGATGGATATGAAGCTGCAAATAAGACTAGCTTTTGCTGGCCCTCATTGTGGATCATAATAAGTATATTCTTTATTTTCTCTACCCACTGTTTTCATCCCAAATTTGCATTAGTTCCGTTGGCTAAGGAATAAACATCAAAGCTGGTTGGCCAATGAATGAAGCATCGAAAATTTGAAGCACTGGACACGAAGCTGTAAACAAGACTGGACTAGATTATTTAAACTACATTGCACTCCACTCCAGCGTCCCAGTTTTTCCCTTAGTCTGTTTACAGTTTACCATTATTTTCATTCCAACGTTGTACTTTTAATTAATTACAACAAATGTCGTAATTGTGCTGTTCGAGAAATATTTTTAAACATAAAGATATGGACCAATAATCGCAAAGTATATGAGGCAACAGCGGAACAATGCGGAAACCGTGTTTGTAAACAAAACACTCACCAGTGCACCATGGCACAGACCTGAATTTGTAAAACGCTAGCCTCCGCAATTTCGAAATCCGTGATATTTATGTTAATATAAGATTTCAGAACGCAGACTTTTATCTTTTATATTCTTAATGGCACTTAGGCCATTATGAATGTAAATTTCGTGCTCTAGTTTTGAAATCCGTTCAACCGTGTAAAGTCTCGCCAAATAAGGAGGAGTCCAGGAAAAGGTGAAATTTTTCTTATCTGGGCATGTTTATTTTTTTCTCTAGGTCAATTAAATTACCATGGTTTTATTTTTACAAGGGACGAATCTTTTATTGCAAATGTCATGTAACTTATCATTCCAATACATATTAATATAAATTATTATTACAAACAACATTCAAAGAACTAGGGAACAGAATAAATGTAATTAATCTGCTTTTATGTCTATACGTTATATAGCAGGTAAACAGAAGGTAAAGCTGTGCTTTAACCTATTCCTATGCACCCCCTCTAACTCACCCTTCTTTTATCTTATTGGAAATGTAAAAACAGACTTCCATTAATTTTTTATGTAGAATCCAGTGGCGTAGTCAGTGCTTGTCTCCCATCGTCCGTTTTCTCAGAATAAAGCAGATATTCGTTTATTATAAATGGATCACCCTATATATTTTTATTTGGTTGAATTAAGTATTTTCTGATCATTTCAAAAATATATCACTATTGGTAAGTTTTCTTAACGATAAGCTCACAAACTGCTAATTTATATGAATAATACAATTTTTATCTACTTTCATTTAGGTACAAATCCGTATAATACTCAGTTTTCATGATAATCGATTAAATTTTTTCTTTGATTTAAAGGGCATCGAAATCTGCTACGTCTGACCACAGTGAATTTCGGGGGTATAAAATATCATAGCAGGCCATGGGGCTACCTACATCTTAGAAGCAACGGTAGGATCAGAAAAAGCAGTTTTCGATGCACTTTAAAACTCAAAAAAAATTTAGTCCATTATCTTGAAAAATGAGTATTAGAAATATGTATTTGTACATAAATAAAAGTAAACACCCTATATACGGTGTGGCTATTAAGTAACCGAATTTTGGTTTTTCCCCCCCCCGGGGTTTTTCCCACAAGTTAGAATAAACTACTCTCCCCACTCTGAGGTCGCAGGACAATCCAGTGGGTCGCTCAGTTTGACTGTAGCAGTCGTTTGAATTAGTCTACGCACCAGTGACGCGTCCTAAAAGTGTTCAGATGGAGCAACTGGTTCATCTCAGTTTCTTGTTAAACTGGGGAAAACTTTTACAGACACTTATGAAATGTTGAAAGAAGTATACGGGAAAGAATTTTTATCCCGCACATGAGTTTTTGAATGGTTTAAACGATTTAAAGAGGGATGTCAAACGACTCTAGACGATCCGCATCCCGGACGGCCCTGTAGGACCACCGGCCCAACAACGACGAAGAATGTGTTCACCAGATTTTGCATGAATCGTTCAGCATGCGCAAAGTTTACGCAAAAGTGGTGCCAAAACTTCTCACTGCCGAGCAAAAGGAATCAAGAATGAACATTTGCGCTGACATTATAAAAAAGATTGACACTGATGCATACTTGTTAGACACGGCGACACTGAAGGGGACAAGATTCGAAAGTGTAGAAGCGGTTAAAGCAAAAGCGACGGAGGTTCTGAACCAGCTGACAGATGCGGACTTCCAGCACTGCTTTCAACAATGGAAAAGTCGTATGGAGATCGCCAAGGGAAGTACATTAAGTCGAAAAAGTTGCTACTGTAATTGGTAACGAATAAAAACTGTTATGACAGCAGTTGACCTCGTACTGCAATGGACACAACTGTAAACTGCAATAATTTGTGCTCTACGATTATTTATTTATTTTGTAATAAATGTTCTCTCACTATACTTATTATTTCACTAACTACTCGATTCAGCAAATGCGATTCATCGTCGAATAAATTTCTACTGGATGATCACCTTAAGCTATTAGCTTTATTGGCAACTACAAATACCCCACTTGGCCTCATTAACCCCGCTGACTTCGATGATAGGAGTGACCTCATTGACCCAATGATTCGATGACCCCAATGATCCTACTGACATCGAGAATGATCCCATGGACCTCACGCTCCGCATTACAAGCAAATAATGTTACCAATACTCAAACTGCAACGCCTGGGCCGCAAAAAGGACATTCATCTTCTTCATAGAGATATTCAATCTAACATGCTTAAAAAAAATGCGAACATGCATGCACTTTCAAGCATTTAGAGCACGCGTTCGACTGCGTTCCAGGAACTGATTTTATTTCAATATCAAAAATCGGGTAAACTTTTGCTCACTTGTTTTACATGTTAAATAAGCTTTTAAAAAAATGCAAAAAAAATACATGTTTTTAGGTTGTATATTAGAATTCTCCCTCAAGACATGCGCTGACATGACGTAATTTGTTAGACATTATAAAATGTTTGATTATCATGCATTAAAACTTCAGCCAAAGTTTTGCAATTTTACATTCACATACTATGTATACATCTAAAACAGGTTCTGTGCACAGTATTTCACTGTCAATGACACAATTGTTTTGCATCGAGTCTTCTCATGGGAATACTACACATCTGCTAATAAGTTTGTAAAACAAATGATGTTAGAATACACACAATCGTTACAAATTGCGAAACAGATTACACGTTTTAATTATAACAATTTTTCGAAATTCTAGTTGACTGCTGGTAGGAAATGGATTCATTCCAAATGAAAAAAAAAGAATGTGGTTAGTTCGTGGTCGACTGAACAATCTTGTATTTCCACGAATTCCAACACTGAAACGGGGTTTGTAGACGGCAGCATCTACTTCATTTAAATGTTTTAAATGAGAGTATGAGTATTATCATACTCATGCTCCACCGGAGTTGAAAATATAATGCTACAGCTTATGGGATGTTTATAGACTTCATGACAAAAATTTATGGCATGTTAGAATGTGGTAAGATGTATACACCCGTAAAAAAAAACTAACGTATATAAAATTTAAAACAAAACCTTAAATCACCACACATAGATTTGAGTGAAAACAGTTTTAGAATCTGAAACATCTGAATAGTAACGACAAGGAAAGTTTTATGCTTATAATCATGGTGTATATGATGTATTTTTGGATTTAGAAATTTCACAAACATACAGAAGAGATATATATTACACGAGCAAAAACAACAACAATGAAATCTAAAGCGAAACTGGTTGCACACCTGCACTGTTCCAATTCGTGGATTGTCGTACTTTGGTACCACTCGTCAGTCACTGACCTCCTATAGTACACGCAGATTCGCAGTAGCCGAGGTCAAGGTACAAAGTTGTTGGCTTACCCGTTAAAAAAAGTTGTTGGGTTAAGATCCAATCAATGATCATAAAACGACTTTTTAATTTTAATTTTATTTTATTTTAAAATTTCAAAAAACATGATTCCACTTTTACCAAAATAGTTTGGGTCCATACAGTCCAGTTTACCACGTACTACTTCTAAGTATTTTTTTAATGTCCATAATATATCGACACTTACTTATTCCCTTCTAGCGGGGAATGTAGCAACAGAAGTGTCAATAAAACACGTATTAATATCAGGGAAGATTTCTTGTAGAAAGGCAAAAAAATATGCATTTATGCTTTTCGTTTCGTTTTGTGACTTTTCCATGTTTAATTAGTTGTTTATTAATTTTGATAAGCTTATCCTAAAAAATTATACTAAAAAATGAACCCGGTAGGTAGGTGTCAAATTATAATCGAACACCCTGTCCATCAGCGCAGCAATGGCCGTTTTCATGGTTCTTTTGATTGTTATTTAGTTAATAATAACACAGGTTTACAAAAAAAGTTGGGGTCAGACCATCCGTCTCTTATGTATTTTTCGATGCTGAATTAGAATCTATTTTTAGTTTTGCTCTATCACGTGAGGATTTTGAGATATCATAACCTAAAAGTGCAAAAATCACGGTTTTTTAACGTATTTGAGGTTATGTAGGATCGAGAATTGCTTTCTCAAACAATCATGTGTGGCATCTTAAACTACAAATCATGCCGTTGAGTTTGCTCATATGTCTTTTTTTCGCCGAGATATCGAATTATGAAAATTGTCTGTTCATATATATTTCCCAATACATTTAAAAGTACGGAAACCTTATAGTCATTATTTAAATTGCAAAATCTCGGATGAAAAAAAAGATATTTGAGCATACTCAACGGCATTTTAAAGGTGAAGATTTGTACTTAAGATCCCACATATGATTTTTTGAAAAAAAATAATCGAAGCTACATAACTTCAAATACTTACATAAAAAAACGTGTTTTTTGGACTTTTAGGTTACGATATCTCAAAATCCTGACGAGATAAACTAACTATAGATTCGAGTAAAACTAAAAATAGATTCGAACTCAGCGTCGAAAAATACTGTGACATTTGTAAAAGTGACAGTAGTGACAGCTGACATTTACTAAGTTTTATAGTTTACATACTTAGTCTATTTAGTTTATACACGAGCTGTTAGTATGAATCGTCGTCTAGATGTCAAATAATTTTAAAAAATGTTACGTATTTTCTCTAAATAACTTGTTTCTCCAATTCTATTGACTTTTTTGGCCTACCTGGTCGATCTGCTGTTCCACGCCATGAATCCTCCCAGAAAATGCATTCAACCTGGTGTTTATTACTTGTTGGGACTCGTTAACGCCGTTCGTCCTCCTGTCGCCGCTTTTCCTCTCGCCTTTCTGCCTCTTCACGGTCCGCCTGTCGTCGTCGTTCGTCCTCCTCTCGTCGCTTTTCTTGTTCTTGTTGAAAAATTTTAGTATTTCACTCACATCCATGATTGTCGTTTCTTCGTCGTATTTTGTTGACCTCGTATTCACCATAAACAATTTTTCCTCTTCAAATTCTTCGATATACCACCGCTGTCACCAAAATGTTACGTATTTATCTTCAAATAATTCACTTCTCCAATTAAAACACGTTTATTAACAATCTACAATTCGTCGACCTCAACTGTATAACATTCAAATCACTACTAAATCTATCCTAGCAACAACACCACTATTTATAGCTTTTACATGTTCTAGAAAAAATCATTTGGCATCTAGAATATTTAATATGTCATTCCATACAATTCTATACTAACAGCTAGTGTATAAATTAAATAGACTAAGTATGTAAACTATAAAACTTAATAAATGTCAGCTGTCACTACTGTCACTTTTACAAATGTCACAATAGATAGGAAACGGATGGTCTGACCACAGATTCAGACAACTTTTCTTTGTACACCTGTGTAATTGTAATAATAGTTTGACATTATGGAACAAAAAGTTAGTCCCCTGATAGGCAGACTTCTTTAAATTCATTTGCGTTTGTTCATTTCTATGTATCAACAAATCAGTTATCTCTATTAATCTCGTCGTATTTCCGCAACTTATACGGATATAATTTATATACATATATATCTTATAGTCAGCACATATTTTAAGAACACCTAACCTATTTAAAACCGTTCAAAAGAAAAGTCTCCAGTTAAGTGGATTTTTTTTATTTCCTGTAGGTAATTAAGAAATAACGCAATTTAATGTAACATGACATTAATTCAATAAATAATTATATACTATATATGTATACAATATATAAAGCACAGTTTAACAAGGCTTATTAAATTGGTAGTTTAAACCTTGCGGAATTTTTTAAAGGTATTAGATTTATAAGTCACGAGTGACACGAGGCGTTATGAGTTTTTTATAACTGCCGATATCTCAAAAACAAAAAAAAAACGAATTATTTAGAGTTGGGCTGGAACCTTCCACTACACTGTAATGATATTTCCAATGGATTATTATAAAAATTACTTGTAAAAATCGAAGGTAGCCACCTCTGAGCACTTACACTTTATAAAATTTACTACTGCCTAAGAGTTTGCCTCGGTCTTGGAAAGACAGTCTGCTTCTGCGACGGCCTTTCCAAGACAAAATGCTTCAATCATCCTTTCTTGAGGAAGTATTGAGTCCTAAGAAGAAGATGCTAATGGTGATGATGTTGATGATGATGATGATGATCTTGAATACTCATGCATTCAAGATAATCTGCATTCTGGGCGCCCTTCATCCAGAGCATTGAAAAATTCGACAAAAAACAATGATGATCGGTGATAAAGAATTCATGAAGTTTCGGAAGCTAAGGTGTGAGTTGAAGATTATGACCATGGATTTAAGCATATAACGCGTCAGATATTAGAAGCGAGGTTTATACCTCATAATTTTTGGAGAAGAGTCTGACAACGTTCGCGAGAAGTGTCAATATGAGCCCACCCAATTTCTTGACAATGTTCCCCTGGCTACTGAGCCAGGAAGAATGCAACTACACCCACTTAAAGACGGTACCAACAACTATGATTAGGCAGGCTCCACGAGGTCCATTTTTTGAGTCCTTCCGTTTATACGAGGAATATTTAAAAAATATATATTACTTAATTGCCCTCTTTAGAACGCATAAATTGTCTGATTCATCTAATGTCCAGTTTAAGGGAATTCAATTCTCCTCTACTTATTTTTTATTACACCAGCCCACAAAATAAAACAAAAAGGTCATTTTCCAGAGACCCCACCCCATATATCCGCATGTATATTTGCCCACTGATTCCGATCCCGTACTCAGAATTGGCCCATAACCCTCCAGTTTTTGCCTAACATAAAAAAAGGCTCAAAATCAGCCTTCTTCGGTAATGGAGCTCAATAAAGGACCAAAAATTAATGGGCCCAGCTATTCATAAGCTTTTTGGACTGGTGAAACTGAAACCACAGTGAAAATTGGCCTCCAGCCAAGCCTTAGCATCCAAAAAACCATTCGGAGTGCTGTCACGATTCTCTCCAATCTCTATCATACTCGTTCTCCCCTCTGTGACTTTCCTGGCGCAAAGTCGCAATCTCTCGGTTTGGCATATTCTATTGGGGAAACTCCATCATTTGGAAAATGCATTTTTGTCCCATTCTCTGTGATAGCCGGCACTACGACAAGACTTACGCTAGCGTGATAAAGACATTTTTCGCAAGACAAAAAATTTGTTCACTGACATGACATTTTGCATTTTTATTATAGTAAAGTAATTGATAAGGCAAATCACAGTGGTGACAGTTAAATCTCGGTCAGGAGTTTGGTTTTAACTGAGCAAAAACCTGTGGGTAATGTCTTTATGAACATTCTAACCGAAAATTGACGCTTTTACAAAACGTGGTTGATTTATGAGCATTTTTTTTAGACGTGAACTCACAATAAGGGGGTGATCAGCAGATTTCTAATACTGACAGTGCAATTTCAGCGTCGGATTTCACCTTTGGGGGCACAAAAATCCCCCTGGTTATGTGTTTGTCATCGTTATAGCCTCAAACACCAAATTGCTCTTCAAATTACATAACGCCCTGTTTAATGGCCTTAAATCGATTTATAGGAACGCGCACTCACGAACATTTGACTACGGACATTGAATTAAAGAATGTGAGTTACAGAACGTGGGCAGTCACGTAAGAAATAAACACAATGAGACATTTGTAGACGGTGCCACGAAGAACAGACTGTTATCGTTCTGTTCTTCAAGGGAAAATCAAGTTTTTTTATTATACATAAGCGGTAGAATAAAATTTGTCCACTTTAAATGTTCAACTTTTTCCGATAACTCGTCGCATTGCCTCACCATTGCTGTCATCATAAATAAAACTGACGACACCATTAGCGGATAGGAAAAAAAGTGGAATTTACTAATTTATCGCTAACATATGACAAGCAGACATTATTCTCGTTTCAACTTGGCAGAAAGTTGCGTTTGATGAAACGCGACTGCGTGCTAAAAGCAGATGTAATATTCCAACATGGGCTTTATTCTCGTATAGCTGCGTGAATCATTTATAGACCCCAACAGAATTGTACTTTACCAACAAAAAACGAGCTCGCAAGAAATATAGGTAGTATTCAGGAAGTTAAAAGTTCAGTGGTGTAAAAAAGTTCAGCTTTTTGAAGGCTGCTTAAATTCTGATAATTTTTATACTATATATTATAGTATTGATTTTTTTGCTTCTGATAGGTTAACACCATGTGAAATTATGTGTTTAAGGAGGTTCACTGGAATCGCAAAAATAATTAAAATTTGATGAAATTGTTGATATATATTCTTCAAGTAATAGAATTATCTTCAGAATTGTTTGGGATTTTTTTACTATCTAAGTTTGTGAAAAAAAAATCATAAAAAAAAGAAATTTAACATGGGCTTTTATGGACGTAGCTATTGAATTTGATAAAAACTACGTTTTGAATAATTAGGAAAATCTGAAACTTTGTACACGCATAGCAATAACGTCTAGGAATGACATAGATTTACATGGACATAATTGACCAGCTGTGTTGCGCGCAATTATCAATTTAATGTTGAGTGTTCCACGCAATCGGACTGGCGCTCTGTCGACGCGGCAACGCCGCGTCTCGTAATTGTTCTTTTTTGCGTTTCTTCCCTGCCTCAACGCCACATTGCACTCCCTGTAATTGTGTTGCAGAAATAAAACGACCTTTCCTACGTAATCTATCAGATTTCTCATTTGACTTATCAAAATTTTCGTTTGGCCGAACCAATTAGAATTACTTTCTGTCAACAATTTTCGCCGAGTAGCCTAGCCATCTGCTGAAAACAAACCTTTCAAACCTTTCGAAAGCCGTACTTTCCGACTATAAATCGACTTTTAAAAACGCGGTCAATAAATTATTTCATTGTCCAACCTTGGTATATAATAATAAATTATTAATTTATAGTGCATTACAAACATACTGTACAGAGTTCCATCTTAAATTAAAAAAATATGATATCAACATTTCACTTTTGCAAGTTGGAACCCTGATTTCTTATACACGGAAGAGATAGGAGTTTCCCCCGTGCCCCGCACCTCGGTGACCAACCTCCTTAATAATCCCAAATTTAAGGTGATAATTATGTCGATTATGTGAAAATATATCTCTAAAACAGTAAAATTGCGATGTTTGGGGATACATAACTAATAAATTAACGGATCGATATCCCTCCAGAACTCGCTGTGTTTTATTAAAATTTCACGAACAGTGATTTTTACGAGAACTGTATTAAGGATGTTGAAGTTTTAAAATTTTTATAATGTTTTTGGCAAATTGACTCAGTTAGTCGTATATACGACGCGTAAATTAAGTCATGAGACTGATTTTTAAATTTTCTTATTCGAATAGAATTACAACTCAGTATTGTCTCCTGACTTCCTTTTATGAAAGACGTATCTTATAGAATACGAGGTGTGTAAATTAAGTGATGAGATGTTTTTTTTTTTATTTTTTTTTTATTCGACTAGAATCAGAATTCAGTCTAATTTTAGTCTGTCTCCATCAAACTAACTTCCTTGGGAAACCACACAGCGCTGGATACGGTTTTTCCCTTCCTCATAACAGTGCTGGAACTCATATACTGGGGTAGCCTTCAGCTAGTCATGCAAAATGACAGCCCTTGAGGTGATTTTTCAATCTTGGGAAGAGAAAAAAGACACAAGAACTCAAGTCAGGCGAATAAGGAGACTGAGGAGCAACATAAATGTTTTTACTGGCTAAAAAATTCGTTTACTGAAATGGTTGTGTGACAAGGTGCATTGTCGTGCTGCAACATCCAGTTGTTCTTGATGTTTGGTGTCACACGCATGACCCTTTTTCGAAGTTTTTCAAGAACCTCGCTTGTAAAAGTGTTGCTTTACTATTTGGCCTGGAGGCACAAACTCTTTGTGGATAATTTTCTGGCTTATCAAAAACGCCATAATCTTCAAGGTTCATCTTCAATCGACTCTCTTCGTTCTGAGAATGCCTTAAATCATCGAAAAACCTGGGCTCTTGAAAAAACACTGTCTCCGTAGGCGTGTTGAAGTTTTGCAAAAGTATCCGTTGCGCTGTGTCCAAGTCTGAAGCTGCACAGCTGATAGCAACAGTCACAACAAATGACTCGAATAATTTCAAACTTGTACTGAACGTGCATTACATGTTAGCCTATCGCCCTTCCAAGTCCCATCTCCGCAATGTTGTTAGATCGGGCGCTATGTTACCAGTCTCATTACTTAATTTACACACCTTGTATACTCTGAAGATTTCGATTTAATATGCGTCCAAGAACTTTAAAATGTGTCTAATATTTTCTGAATTATTCACGGTTTTTAGAAAATCACCTTCAACTTATGCTTATTAGACGCAGAATTTCACAAGCTGTAATCCTGTCAGGAGCAAAAAAAACAATAATGTAGTACAAAATATATCACAATTTAAAAAATTCAAAAAGTGAGTGTACCACGACTTTCGTTGCTGACTGTACATCTGTCAAGTATGTACGTTTTACTATAGAGACATCCAAAAAAAAAAACGTCATCAAAGATGGCCGAGAAAAAAAACGTATTTCTATTCTTAATCGAATTTATAACCTTAATTACTTGTCAAGACTGTCACATCGTATGACAGCCACTATTTATTTTACAAATTGTGACAGTCGCTTGTCAAAAGTTTGACATAACCGAAAAGCTTAAACATGACCGCTATTTCCATCTCTCTCGTTCATAGCCAGAGTTGATGACGTTTTTTTTGGATGTCTTCTATTATTAGTACGTTTACACTTCTATCAATATTTGTTATCTAGTGGATAGCTGTTAGATGGACGTTTGACATCAAGTATCAGATATACAGGCTGTGAAAAAAGTATCAGGACAGTCGATTTTTTCGAAGTTATGACCTGAAATCGGAAAAATAACCCGCACAAAAATTTTGATAGAGGAACTTGGTTTTGGTTTAACCTGACCTTGACCGTGGCCGTCAAGGTTATTTGAAATATGATCGTCCATTTTTGATCCTGGATTCGAACAGATCGTGAAAAGAAAACGTTCAAAAACATGTTCATATCATGCGATTGAAAAGTCATACTCGGTCAACCAAGGTTGAACTAATCATCAATTTTGCCAATTTTCTCGAATTGCTTATATGAAATCCATATAGTAATATCAATTTTTGACCAACGATGTGACCTAATTTATAGTAAGCTATGGATAATTACACTTTCTTGTCAAAAATACACTAAACAATACAACAAACATCACGTTTGTTGCATTTGTTGCTTACATCACTCAAACACTCGTTAAGACTTGTTAATTATCTGTTTAACATATATTTCTAAATGATGATTAATATTAGTACATAACAAATAATAGTTTCAACAATTTTACGAAATATTTATTTTACCAGAATAGATAATAAAGTAAAATGACACATTAAAAGATACACTTAAAAGTGACAATTTATTTAAATATGTTTTTAAATAACTTAAAAACAACGAGCTAACTCTTACAGCCTACCCTCTCATTAACTTACCCCCCCCCCCCCCCCCCCCATATACCTTATCACCATTAAGACATCCAAAATATTTTAATGAGACAAATGCTTGGAAATTACTAATGATGGTCATTTGATAATTAAAATAGTAAATACATACTTAATTTTAAATTAATGCAGTGAACTCTTTATACGTGACAAAACACGTACACCTATTAGTAATTCCTGCCACGTATGCATAATTACAAGGTACTGGGAATATGTACTTCGTGTGTGTTAATATTAGCGGCCGGACCCGTTTATTAAACCCATTAAACCTCGAACGTTAGCCATTAGAAATTTTAAATTATCAATCTCTCAACGCGATACTGCCTCATCTTCACACCGTGGCTTAATTTAACACCGAATTAATAAAAATGGAGTTTTTCCACTTTTCATCGAAGCTTCATAGAGGTACAAGGAGGCATTTAAGCGAGTGAAGAGGACAGGCCCGTACCTAGCCACTTTGCTACTCTAAAGTGTGAACTCATTATATCTATAATCGATTTACGTCCGTTATATAATATGTAAATACTTTCTGTTGATTAAACTTTAAATTTAAATCCAAAACTGTGCATCATTACGATTTCTAACAAAAGCACATCATCATTATTATAAAATACCTCGAGGTTTTCAAATTTGCCGTAAGAGGCGTATTAACTTGCAGGCGCCATCTTCAAAGACTTATGGCTCCCTTAATTCGACTTCCCTTAGTTTACAATGAATTATGTTGAATGAATATGAAATTACGTCTAATATGTAAGTAGATATATAGTGCTTTCGAAAAAATCCTCTGACACGTCTATTTTGTTTTAAACAAAGACACACTTTTTGACATACGACCCATATTTGTGACGTCATCGTTGTTCGAGATATGACGTCTCATCGACAATTTTTTTAAATGGCAACTCCCAATTTCGACCATGCCATTTGAAAGAGCGTGTCATTGTACTTCACATCGTCAAAAATTATGGTATGATTACATTAACGTGAGTATATAGGTTAAAAAAAATGAAGAAAAACGATTTTAAATTTCAAAAATACTAAATTTAATGATAATGATTATGTAAAAAACTCAACTAAACTAAATGTTCAAATTGTGCACCGTTCGCTACCTGATAGTAGGCAAGACCGTTAATAAATTCTTTTTTGAAAATTGTCAATAACTTCGGAGGTATACAATGTATCACGTGAAGAATTCTTGCTTTTAAATCTTCCAAATTATCATGTCTAGTAACGTATACTTTGCTTAAGTATCCCCCACAAGAAGTAATCCAGAGGTGTCAAATCTGGCGATCTGGCTGGCCACTCAATCGGCCCCCCTTCTCCCTATCCAACGATTCGGGAACACCTCATCTAAATACAAGGTGCTGCGGTGTCACGGAAAGGTCCTGCATAATGGGGTGATGCGCCATCAGCGAAAGAAAATGTCATTTCTCGGACGATCACGTTTTGGAAGAAAATCCAAATAGCTTGCACCAGTAAGGTTCACGTCAAAGAAATAGGGACCCAGAATTCTTTCGTCGATTATGCCGCACCACACATCCATCGGGGATTCTCGGTAGCCCAATAAGTGCAGTTTTGCCTATTGACATGGCCGTTCAAAATAAACATAGCCTCGTCAGAAAAAATTCCGTTTTATACGAAATTATTATCATTAGTGCATAGCTGTTGCATTTGCTCGCAGAATTGATCCAAGTCAAAAACGATCAAAGTCGTCTTCAGATAGCTCATGAACAAGGCATACCTTATAAGGATACTTTGCTTTTTTTCATAATTTTATGGACGCTGCCATATTGAAATCAGAAGCCAATTGGTTAAGTGTTGAGTGATGATTTTCCTGTATTCCTGTATTGCCAACAAAACATTAAGTTGATCTTCTGATTTTAAAGGTCGACCAGATTTAGGAAGATCACGAACGTGCCCAAAGTTACGGTATTTAGACTCAATATTGCTTACCATGCTTTGGCTAATGGGATGCCGATCAAGATGAGTTTCATTGAACAATTCAACTACTTCTTTTTGGGTGCGTATCCTGTCTCTAAATCCGATCATGCAAAGATTTTCAGTTCGTTATCACTCAGTTAATTTAACCATTTTTTTGATAAAATCACAAAAGTCACTACTCAATAAACACTTCAAACACACTGCTTTTGCCAAACAAAAGATAAGAACTAAAGAAATAACTCAAAAAACCAAAAAAACTATTTACCTAAGTACGATTTCATGTTTTTATCTGACAGCAAAAAAAAACATTCTCGGTCGCTTAGCCTACTGTCAGGCAGCCATAATTTTTGACGATGTGTAAGTAAATGACACGCTCTTTCAAATGGCGTGGTTGAAATTGGAGGTTGCCATTTAAAAAAATTGTCAATGACGTCATATCTCCAACAACAATGACATCACAAATATGGGTCGTATGTAAAAAAGTGTCTGACGTGTCAGAGGATTTTTTCGAAAAACTCTCAATTTCAGAAATAATGAATTTTTTTCGTTACATTTCGAAAGCACTGTATATGTAGATATATGTACATATAAGATGTATCCATTTTGCAATAAATTTCAAATTATTCTAATATCCTCTAGGTTATCCCATGGTTGTAGATTTACTATTGACTTTTCACTTATCAAAAAACTTCTTCAGTCAGTTTCCATAAACTGGTCCTCGTTATCGTCGTGTTGCGTCGCTTTCTTGGTCTTCCGTGCCCCATTGATCCTGACTTTCTTGTTCACTAGTGCTCAGCGTTGACAGCGACTTTCCTATCAAATTGTACTCAGTGTCGTACTCTGGGCTGAGTCCGATGATGACTGAGACGTTTTAGAACACTGGTGCTTGCGAGATAAAACCTAGTAAAACCAGTCGACACAGATCCTCTCTGATAAAATTAGCTTTATCCTCCTGAAGAGAACCATGCGTTGCAGTGAATATAAACCAATATGTTGGGTAGATTACATGGACGATACATTCGTCATATGGTCCCACAGACAATCATCTTCATCTATGTTCTTGGCTCGTTTAAACAATCAACATTCATATATCAAGTTCACTATAGGGGCTGAAACCCGAAAGAAACGATAGTTTGGTTTTTCTGGATGTGTTGATTGTCTGTCCCATGGTATCTACAAGAATATACCTGTATGCACGTAGCATTATCTCTACGCTACATCTCATTACCATTGACACCAAAAGAGATCCCTCGTCAGACAGATAACTCATAGAGTCAACCAAATATACGATGAGGAGAATAAATCCAAAGAAGTGAAGAATGTTCAAGATGCGATGGAGAGAAATTGGCATGACCAACTCCATACTCAAGGAAACACTACAGAGAATCAACAACCGACTAAATGCTCTGGAGTTGCAGACTAAAGAATGCTAAATTTTCAGAAAATCAAATTCTATATCTCCCTGTGCAGCTGTTTCTAACGTCGCACAACTCTCTAAGGCCGTCTCTGACTAAGAAGCTACAATAAAGAATTACAGCGCTAGAACCGTGTATATTCGATGTTTTATAAAGTCAAATGGATCGAATGAACATACTTAATGCCAAAATAATGACTCGGTGAGTTGTTCTAAGCGCACAAGAATATCAAGTGCCTAGGGCTATAGTTCAGCCGTGACACAAAAGGTTGGCCCTCGGAGCAATATTAATCTGACGTAGTTCAGAGCGTCGACAAGAATATTTACAAGACAATTTTGGTGTGTAGCTTGCGTTACAGAGTGTTTTTTATTATGTCATGCTCTCTTTAATAGAATTTCGCAACAACTACTGTTAACTCTAATCTTTATTTAATTGAATAAATTAAGGGGTAAGAGCCAAACGGATCTAAGTGACATTTTCTTGATTTGGAGTTATTTGTTCTCAAAGTTAGTTAGTTATTGTAAAATCCTTGAAAATATTTTTTATGATATTTTTTTACAAAATAATGTAAAGTTTACTAATATTTTTGACTTTGTTGTAAAAGTTCTGCTGAAGGCTTATTTTTTTTCAAAAATGTCACTTAGACCCCTTTGATTCTAAAAAAAAAATTAAAAAAAATATTGTGTTCTTATTATGTGAAAATTTATTTAAATATTAAACAAAAAACAGGAGCAAATAGTTAATCCTCATAATCGGAGTATAGTACGTTGTCTTCTACTTCATCCAGGTCACTTTCTTCTTGAAAATTTACTCTCCTTTTGGGTTTATTGGGCTTATTTTCTTTCGATTTCTTTTTTTTATTATTTTCATTATATGCCATATTCTGATAGAAGTTATGATATATCGGTGGAATATAGGGCAAAAGTTGAATAAGGTTCTCCCACTTCAGTTATGGTATTTTTATGACAGCTGTATAAAGAGGTTTGTTTAAATTTTTAAGAGATAAATTAGGTCTACTTGCTTTAGGAGACGAACACTTCTCAGAATGGGAGGCAGGAAACGTTGGATTCCTTGTTAAATGAAATAAAAAAGGATAAAAAGTGTTCACGTCTGTACAACCACACGATTTGTCGCCATTTAACATGATTGTATGGAGGTAATCGAAACAGAGGAAGTCACCTTGTTCCATGTTATATACTTGAATTTTTTTAAGTTCTTTTTATCATGTCTATCCAATGTTCTGGGATAAAAATATGTAATGACTGTTTTGTTTTTTGCTTTCTCGATGCGAGCAAAGGAACAGTCACATTCCATGTAAGACTGTCCCAGCTCAAAAAACTTATGATGTATTATTGTCAAGGTTGTCGCTTGAACCAGAAACATGAATAATTTTGCAATGTTTATTTTGTTTCCTTGGCCTCCACATTGGTCGCTATAGCAAATCAGGTCTTCGACAGTTAGTGGCAAACTCTTAAACAAATCTCAATAACGATATTAGACTCAATATCACACTAGGAAACTAAACTAAATATCGAAACTTGACAGAGTATGTAACCATGAGCGGTCAACAAATCAAAACAATTTATTCGCGGCAAAATGGTCCAAGTGCTTTTGGATCATTTTGCCACTAATCAAATAAGCAGTTTTGTTGACCTACTTTTGCCATTAATTAAAAGATGTTGCTGAATATCTAAAAATCACTTGGATCCTGTTGCTAGTAAATATTTTTTAGTTTTAATTACCTGAATTTGCACTTAACTCATTTTTGTAAAAACCGCCACTTAGACCCTTTTGGCTCTTACCCCTTCAAATATTATAGACTTTCATTTATGCTTTTATAGAAAACCAACCAGCATTCCATAAATTACAAATTACAAATTGCAAGGTACAAGTAATCCACATAAAAAAGAAACAATCCCTCTTCTGTATTTTTGATCAATTTTGGAGTGATATTTTTTATAATGTTTGCAGACCTTGGGAATTACATTAAATATAGAAAGTATGTGAAAAAATATTTGTGTCAAAAAAAAAAAACTAATCATATTATACTTACGATATT